>JAUMHR010000002.1:733479-752073 GCA_032361145.1 Enteromius fasciolatus | reverse complement strand
AACATAAATTTAAATCTACAGTAAGTTACTGGCGAACAGCTGCCAGTAATACTGTAATTTCTACAGCAAATTTTTTTTCCATAAGTTGACAAAAATTCCAGAAAGATTATTATTTTTGATCTATTATTTTAGAATACATTTTATATTTTAATGCAGACAGTATCTAATAAAACTGAAGTAAATCGTTCAGGTGATTCATCTATTTTAGTATTCAGTTAATTTTTTCCCCTCAGTTATGCCTTTGCTTTTATTTTAGTCCTTGGGCATCATTGTGTTATTTATCATAAACCATCAGTGGCTTCAAAACAAAATCCTTATCATACTGCATCCCTGTACATGTCTTTTATCTCTAGTGTCTCAACAGCTGAAAAACTATCCTTGTGCTGCTTTCCACCAATTGGTTGTACTTCCCCAATACTAACAATTAAAGCAATTCACACAACCATAAAGTGCAGCCCCTTTTCAGACAGCACAGTTGCTAGGTAACATCTCTGTCCATCCGGAATGAAGTACAAAAGGATGTTCAAATGTATGACATTCTGGAATATGACAATTGCAGATTGATTTTCTATAAGACACATAACCGCCTTCTCAGTAAGAAACAAAATGGTTATTCACACGTTTACGTGCAAAATGTAAACCTCTTGATCTGATGTTATCATTCAAGCTTTTACAAACATATCCATCAACCTTGGCTGAGCTCCCAAAGTACTTAGTCGAAGATTAGTAGCATGTTGATTGCACTTAATCTCAACAGAATTCGTCCCAAAAGCAACGTTATCCAAGAAGCATGTGTAAAAACGTTTGTAAATTAGCAAGCGCGGAACACCACTTATAAGTCCATTACGTGCAACTTGATGGATCTTTCTCAATACCATCACAGTTAATCAGAAACTCGAGCACATTGTGCAATCATTGCAAAGTCAATGAACACTTTATCTTAGAGTAAATGTATAAAAAGAAATAGGCTCTGGAATTCTCACTTTACTTCCAATCATCTTCTTTTTCTCCGATAGCCTGTTCAAGTCACATATTGCATGATGCAATCAAAAATACCTATTGCATAGCACATAGCATTGTATAATAGGCCTATACTATTTAAATTATTTATCGAATTATTAAAGTTTACCTTAATAATGTGCAATCAATATAAAAAGGAAGCTGTAAAACAGCAGTAAACCTAAAAAATGTGCTCAACTGAGCTCATCCAATCTTAGAAGCTAAGCCAGGTTTGGCTTGGTTAATACATGGATTGGTTAATTTCAGGTGCTGTAAGCTAAAGCCTTGTGACTAACAGACCAACCATTTAGGGTATTTCCCTGCCTATGTCCATAGATGCTGGGAAAGCCTCCAGGATCCCTGTGACCCTGCATAGGACAAGCAGTTTAGAGTATGGATGGATGGCAGTAAAGTCATCCCAGAGGATTTAGACTTCAACCAGCCTTGCATTGCATTGCAGTATAATATGTAAATTAAAAATTACAATTCATAAAAATTTTATTATTGTAGCTTCACAAAATTCAGCTTAAATTACTGATGTCACATGGACTATTTTTGGGAGTCCCCAACAACAGTTTGACATGTATGCCAGATCAAAAAACACTTTAATTTTTTTATAATATGCATTTTTTTTAAAACTTATTTGCTCAACGACGCCCAAACGATTAGTTCAAGTATCTGTTTTTGCAAACTCCTCCTTTTCGTGATGCTAATCGGCAGTGATTGGTCGATTTCATTTAAAGCAGTGTTTGGGAGCTTTCAGTGGTCCAAAAGAATTTAGATTTTCATTCAGGCCAATGTGAAAATCAAGATTTCCCAGGGTATGCATGCACTATATATGGATAGGCAATAAGTTAATGTTTTATATTGACATCAGCATGAAACTGCTTGGGATTCATTTTAAAATAGACTTGTTTCAACAATTCAGTCAACTCTTTCTTTAAAGAGAGACAACAACTTTATACTTGGTATAATTTGTGTTCAGAAGATGAAGTAATGTCTTTTTGGATTGGAACAACACAAGGGTAATTAATGACAGAATTGTTATTTTTGGGTGAACTGTTCCTGTAAAGCACAGACTTCCTGCAGGTCACTGAAATTTTGGAATCAGCAAATTCGGAATTTCACAACAGGACGGAAAAGTGAACCAACAGAAAGCTAATTGGTTTGAGGCTTTAGCATTAGCTACGCTATTGAAAATAAACCTTTATTACAGTTACTGCAACATTTCACTGAAATATTGCTAATGTGACTGCACCTTTACACTCATCCAGATACTATTTTTTATCCAGTACATTTACTGGCAGGGATTTTTACATTGCTTTGTTTTTATACTTCCTTAAGGTGATGATTCCAAAGTAAAGACCAATAGTATTTAAGCATTGCTTAAATACTATTGCATATTTTACGAGGTGGCTAATTCGTACGACTTCACTCATACAGTACAAATTCATATGATTTTTGCTAAATCTTACATATTTTACAAGTTTATACAAATTCGTATGAATTGGTACTAATGCCCTACATATAACTCCGCTTAAACCTACCCGTCACTGCGATTTAGAGAAATCGTACAAAATCATACGAGTGAGGACATACGAATTTGTATGAATTAACACGAATTTACCACCTCGTACAAACTGGTCTTGAGCACTGCATAAAGTCAGCCAATCAAGCCATATTAGATAGTGGGATCAACAAAGAATAGTCACAGCAAAGCAAATACTGTATGCATTTACGGCGCATGTCAACACGAAAACAAAGCCATAAACTGGACGTTTTAGGCCAGGGGAGACCAATCATATTTCTGAAGATCCATAGTTCAGTTCCAGCCTTGATCAAACACCTGTCTGTAGTAATTAAGTGCTTCTGAAGATATTAAAGGGATATTTCACCTTCAGTTAGTCCCCACTGTCTTGCATAGTGTTTTTTTCACATACCATGGAAGTCAGTGGGGACCAGCAACTGAAGGTGAACTATCCTTTTAATTTCAGTTGTGTTTGATCAGGCTAGAGCTGAACTTTGCAGGAAGGTAGATCTCAGAGAAAAGAATTAGAAACCCATATTTTGTGCTATCTAGAAATTCTGGACAAATTCCTGAAAAAAATGGGTGTATGGTCCCCTTACCAGTTTTACATGCTAGTAAAAGTCTGTCGGATGAAACTACAAATTGAACATTTTTGTATTTGTGAGCATGGACAGTGCAATTAGTAATATCAACTTGCTTTTTTTTTATTTTTTTTGCATAGACTCCATAGACAAGCATGTTATTATTAAAAGACCATCAGCAGTAACCTTCCACTTGAAGTAAACATGCTACGTTAACATTATGCCTGTGATACAGTGCATTAAGACAGAAAGAGGGAACTCTAAAGGAGGCAAAAGATCGAACAGACTGGGACAGCGAGGCCAAAGAGTTCCCTCTAATTACAGTGGAGAACAGCCACGTAGACGCAATGCAAATGTCCTTCAGACAATTACGCATTGCCTACGCTAGCATTCTCAAATATTTCCTGATGCTCACCATCATTCTAACTTCTTGCCACATGAGCAGCCCCAGAGCCGAAAGCAGACAGGCTCACGCATTTAACGTTATCCTGGCTGGGCTGCCCCCTCGTAGCCCACTTCATCAGAACATTCCATGCGTTCAACGGCCAGACACTGTAAATGGAAAATGAGCTGTACTGTTGACCTTCCTCATTTAATATAGCTCACAGAAAAGACACAGCGGATGCGTTTTAATTACCCTGCCCTCTGATTACATATCATCATCTTGGGCAGCTGTTATTGCAACGTGATGGAGTTACAGGCTAATGCAATTTGTTGGAGCATCACAAACGCAGTATCAAGATGCAATATGCATATTGGTTGCAAACAATGTTGCCACGAAAATGATTAAGCCGCATCTTCACGTAGGTGACATTTAAATTTCGGTTTCCAAGAAAAATCTTATCTGGAGAAAATGTAAAGTTCACTGCTGTACTTTGGTAAACATTATCATTTAAAGCAATGAAAATGTCTTATAATGTAATGGCAATATTAAAAAGACTTGTAATTGTAATTATCCCTGGTTGTTCCTCGAGGCTATGGAAACTAATTTCCCTCAGGCATGCCTCTGCATGTAAACTGAAGGAGTATGAAAAAACAGCTTATTATGAAATAATACAGCGCTAATCGAAGGTTGTTATCTTTGAATAGGCATTGAGGGGTTAATGGACTCAGAAGACTCACTTCTAAATGTATGCTATGTGCAGGTCAGAATGTTTGCCGTATTTTGAAATGTGTCAGCTTTGAGAACTGTGGAAAACAACATGTAATAGTTTCCTATCAAATTCTGTATAAGTAATATAAACCCTCTCAATGGATTCTTTTCACATCCCTAGGATTGGATGTGGAAGTAAACAATAGCTGCTGCATAGAGGTACAAAATGCAGATATTATTGCAGTGATGTTTTTTGTTCCAAAAACAAAAAAAAGAAGTCCTTGTTTACACAACCTTTACAAAAGAAGACAAATTGGCAGTCAGAAGAGTGGAAGGTGTTCCAGTTAACTGTCAGGTTTGTTTTTTTTGCACAACAAGGCTTTATAAAAACAGTCCAAAATGTATTAAATAAACACATTCTCTTGATTACAACAATGCATGTATCCATTTCGATAACAATTGACTTAAATCCTTTATGTATAATGCATTAAAAAGGGGTATTAAAAGAGTCAAATGTTTTAATTATTCGTAATGTGTATTGTAATATAATATAATCTTGTCGCACGTAAGTATGACCAAATAAAACTGCATATGAATTAATAAGTGTTATAATGTGTGAACTGTGGTTAAGATTATTCATGATAATACATTATAAAGTGGAATACAAGGCATAATTCATGTATTAAAACTTTTATATTGCATTATACATAAAGGCTTTAAGTAAATGTGTCATTTTAAACTTTCAATATTTCAAATTACTAAAATTATAATGAAACACAACATAAACACTACCGTTCAACAATTTGGGGTCAGTAAGATATTTAATGGTTTGTAAAGATGTTTTTTATGCTCATCAAGGCTGCATTTATTAGATTAAAAATCCAGGAAAAAAAACTATGTTCACTACTGTTCAAAAGTTTGAGATCAGTGCATTTTTATTCTCTCTTCTTTGAAAGAAATTAATACTTTTATTAATCAAGGATCTATTAAATGAACAAAAAAGTCATAGCATAGATTTACATTTTAGTAGTGTTTTTTATTTGGTAAAAAAAGTATGTTGATTTTTACTTGTTATTCATCAAAGAATCCTGAGAGAAAAAATAAAAAATAAATCACAGGTTCCAAAAAATATATTTGGCTGCTCAACTGTTTCCAAAACTGACAATTCTAGTAATAAATCAGCATATTAGAATGATTTCTGAAAGGATCATGTGACACTGAAGACTGGAGTAATGATGCTTTGTATGACAGGAATAAATTACATTCCCACAGAAAACAGTTATTTTAAATTCAAATAATATTTCACAATATTACAGTTTCTGGATTTTTATTCTAATAAATGCAGCCTGAAACATCTTAATATCTTAAATATCTTACAGAGCATTATGCAGCACTGTATATATATATATATATATGTGTGTGTGTGTGTGTGTATCTTGCTAATAGTACACACATATCAGGATTATTGCAGTACTTGCCTAGCTTCACGGGTATGAGTTATACCATACATAATTTAAAAATCTACATCTATAAAGTAACATGAAGGAAATGTAAGTGTTGTCATCTGATCTACACTTTAAAAAGTGACATGCACTGAACACTTACTTAGCATGTGTGTCGTACCGATACAGGTGCGCTGCACAGAGGAGAAAGAGTGTTCCCAGAATGACTGTAGGGGCTGTAATTATGATATTATTAAAAAACCCCTGGTTTTCAACAGGCCTGTCATGTCAGCGCCGCTTTCACTGTGCACCACGGATTGAGTTAAATGGACCCTGGGAATCATAAAATGGCCTTCGCCTAAAAAAGAACACCTTAATAATGCTATCAGAACGACTGGCTGAAAACTTTTCAAACCAAAGTCAGATCAAAGAGTTTGCAAAAATGCTCCCGAATCGCTGGGGTCGGGAATCCAGGGAAGGGAGGATTTATTATAAAGACCTGCTCTAAACTGTGGATGAAAAGCGCCACATGTAAGACGAGAGAGATCTTTTTGAAGCGGGGCCCAGTGGTGGAGTCTGTTCACTCACGCGTGCAGCTATGTTGATTTTCAAGCTTGTACGAGACGCAGCTGCAGATTTCAGGTGTTGATTCCCAACCGGAAATCTGAGTGTAGGTGTCTATCAGACTCCTTAAGGCTGACAACAAAGCACTTGCCGTTAGTTTTCATCCCCTTGCCCTTTATTTGAAGGCTAAAAATCACAGAAAGGAAGATTTTTGTGTCCCTGTGGTAGGTTTGCCTGCAGTTAGGCTTTTAAGTATAAAAACGTGCTGACGTGCCGTGCGCGGCCCCCCACTAGGAGAGAAACTACATTACTGACATCAGACCCTTTGAAGCACTTTCTCTCCCAGCAGCTTTGACTTCATTTCTAATTTCAAACACTCAATGGCAACACTAAAGTGAACCGGGCGCAAACGACCACCATGCCGCGTGGCTTCTTTCCCCCCACCCATTCGGTATGTGTGCACATGTTCTTGCTACGGGGCTTCTGAGAAATAATTCAGCGTCTGCTGTGAGACGTGTGTGTGAAAACTGCGAAGTGCAAAAACAAATCCTCCGGTCATATCTTTTGTGCCTCTTTCTTTCCACGTTGGCTATCATTTCAAAGGAAGTTCAGCAGGGGTGTGCAATTATGCCCCAAGGCAATCAGACGCTTATCTTTACGCTAGACGCTCTCTTACACTAATTGCGACTCAGTTAGTTGATGCACAATAACACCGACTGCTACCTGAGAAATTCAGAGTTATCTAAAGTTTAAATGTGCAATCCTCGTTTTGTATTTATGCAATGCAGTTCAAAAGTTTGAGCTCAGTAGAATTTTTTATATTGTTGATAGAAGTTTCTTAGGCTTATCTAAAATACAGTAAAAACTGTTTTCTGTTTTAATTATATTCATAATGTACTTTATTCATGCAAGGCTGAAATTTCAGAATCGTTACTTCATACTTAATATGATAAGTCTGACTTAACATGATTCTCCAGAAATCATTTTAATATGCTATTAATATTATTAACACCCAAACAGTTGTGATCAATAGAAAATCAAAAGAACAGAATATATTTGAAACAGAAATAAATAAATAGATATTTTACTGCAACTTTTTTGATTCATTTAATGCATCCTTGCTCAACAGAGGTATTAATTTCTAATTAAAATATTAAATTACTTATCCCAAACCTTTGAACAGTAGAGCGTATAGACACAAATAGTCTTTGCATCTAAACTATTAGCATTGCAGATTCTTCGCAGCCTGGAAAAAGAGGAAGATTTGCACACATCTTATGTAACAGTTTCATTACCCTCTCAATGACTCCTGCACGCTGCTCTTTCAAGTTATTGGATGGAGATCAGTTCATCTCAGAAGTCACCCTAAGGCTTTTTGTTTGAAAACACATGGCCAGAATAACAGCGGAAGTAAATGAAGGGATTGTGCAAAAGCATTTGTTGTGTTGCTGCTGACAGCCCCCCAATTGCAGCAATTACAGTTTTACAACAGTAAGTTCCGTTTCTCAAATCTAATTGGCTGAGAAGCATTCCAAGTGTGCTGATATCGAATGTAAAAGTACTGAGATGAATCACAGTTTCTATTGTCTACACTCATGGCAGTTTTGTACCTAAGAACATCTTTTAATTTTATATAGAGCCTATCTAAAAATTAAAGTATATATATACATGTCTATTTATATACACATAATAAATATACCAACCTGATCTCACGGCAATTCGTACATATTTTACGAGATGCCAATTCGTACGAATTTGTACGAATGACCTAAACATAACCCCGCCCCTAAACCTACCCATCCCGTGGTTTTAGACAAATTGTATGAAATCGAGTGAGGTCGTACGAATTATTACATATTGGCACAAATTTGGCACCTCGTACGAATATGTACGAATTGCTTGTGAGACTGTGTTGAATATACATAGTACAAATACATATATTATGCAAACAAAAAACTATCAATCCATCAATCTATCTATCTATCTATCTATCTATCTATCTATCTATCTATCTATCTATCTATCTATCTATCTAACTAACTGCTATCATGTATATTTGGCTTAAATTTACTAAAAAAACTTAAAGGCCCAGTTTCACAAACAGGGCTTAGCTTAAGCCAGGACTAGGCATTATCTAAATTAAGATATTTAAGCAACTTTTACAAAAATGCCTTATTAGAAAGTATTACAGGTGTGCATCTTAACACAGAACAATGACACTGACATGTTTTAAGATATGTCAGAGCAAGATATTTCCATCTGAGACAGCTCAAACATGCAATTTAGTCTTAGACTATCTTAAGCCTTGTCTGTGAAACTGGGGGAAAGGGTATTAAATTAGTCTATATCAACACTCATGGTTGCTGTTGAAAATATATTACTAGTTAATGTAATTCATTAAATATATTATGCATGGAATATTGAATATTGTGTTGCCAATTGAGGGGCCTTCCAGTAAAAAAGGTTGAGAACCACTGTTCTAGACAAACCTATCAACTACATAGCAATGCAGAGTTTTCTAGAACCATGTAGAACCACTCCTTCCAAAAGGTTCAAATCTATTTGCAGCCGTTTGCGCTAAAAATAAGCATCACCACAAGGACATAGACAGGACAGCTCGAAAAGCCCCACTGTCATTTCAGAGTGAAGCACACATTTGCATCTCCCAAATTCTGGCAGAGGATCCAAACTCCCACCGGGCCTAATTTAAGCATCTCAGGTATTTATATTACCAGCTAAAAATGAAAGGACTGAATGAAGCTGCTGGAAATGTCAAACATCATTGGAAATAATGCAGCATTGAATGTGTATCTGCAGCTGAATGCCAATTGTCGCGTCCACTAGATATAAAAAATAACAACGGCCAGATGCTGTTTGCACTAAATATCCTCTTTTCAATTTGTGTCGCTATGGCAACCATCTGTGAATGAGTCCTCTCTTCTTAACCTATTCCCTTCTTTTGTACGCATGCTTTTTTTGGCGGCATCCCCATGTTGTTTTTCCTCTTCATCCACTCAACATGTGTCTTCTAAAGGGAAGTACTGGCAGTGGCAGCTCCGCTATTCCCCACTGTATCATTAAGCATGCCTGCAGTGGTGCCGAGACTGTCGACAGTCTGACAACTGTCTCTCCAGCCAAGCATCGCCTGGCTTATGAGCACAAACAAAGACTTTCTTTGGCAAATTTTGCCTGGCAATTACCTAAAACAGCATGGGATTTGACATGATTAATTCAGTTGGTGTAAACATTTCATTACGATGCTAACAGGTGGATAAACAGATGTGGGTTGATATAGCATGGCTTGTCGTTTCTTGCGAGAAAGCAAGATGTGAGAAGACATCAATAAAAGATCTTTTTCGTACATGCGCTTTAATGAAAAGAGGTGAAGTCGGCCAAAGGTTTATGACACACTCAGGCATTTTCAGTTTCATTACCTTTGGAATTTGGATACCGATGGTTTTTGCCGCAGAACCACATACGGGATTTGATAAGCATGAAAAAACCCAAAAGGAATCTCTCTTTAAGGTTTAGGTTGACAGCTAGAGTTGGTTCTGAATGTACTGAGGATGGAACATGAGATCAAATTTCCTTCTACTGACGTGAAACGCAAACAACTGTCATATGTAGGGGTGTAAAACAGAGTATGCAACATCTGCGAAGTGTGCCACAAAAAAGCTACCAGAATCACACAGGAGTCATGGCATGAATGCTTGCTTTTTAGCGAGACACGAAATATACAAGTATTTATATAAAAAAAAAAAGCTTTTGAATGTTAGCATCACACATATCCAGCTTCGTATCTGTGGATTTTCTTAGACGGTAGGTATGTTTTGTAGCTAACGGAGTATAGAGATGTACTTGAGAGTTGAGGAGTTCTGGTTTGAATCCCATGTAAATACAGTTCAACATAAAAAATCTAAATCTGTGTAAAAGGAAGTTGAAATGGCACGGTTGTGTCAACAATGCATTTTTATATCAGTTTTGCATTTGTTTACACTATCTGGTAGGTTTAGGGTAGGAGTTGGTGTAGGGCAATATTTCTAACTTGATAGAGCATTAACTTTTAGCAACCATCTAAATATTCCAATTCTGAACCGCCGTAATACATACCTATATTAATGTAATACAAATATGTCAGTGTTCACATATTGAACCTGTTTCTTAGCACCATTTAGAGGACATTTCTCTTTGAATCTGCAGCAAAACGTGCAGTAATGTGTGTAAAAATGTCTCGGTTACATATTGTAACCCTCGTTCCCTGAAGAAGGGAACGGAGACGCCACGTTGGTGACCGACGAATAGGAATCTCGCTTCGAGATGCCAAAACAACTCTGCATCTATGTAAACACGCCAATGATTTTCATTGGCATATGCTGATTAGGATCAGCTGAACCCAATTGCATTGCGAGTATAAGTAGGTCAGCCGATCTAGCGTTCATTAGGTCTTTGCTTAGGAGCCGAGCCGGTGTTACGGCCCCTAGCGGCGGTACAGCCCCTATGGCGACGGGATGTGACGTCTCTGTTCCCTTCTTCAGGGAATGAGGGTTACAATACGTAACCGAGAACTTCCCTTTCAGTCGGTCACTTCGACGTCACGTCGGTGACCGACGAATAGGGATCCCTACCAAAGCGCCATAGAGACTGTCCCTTCCAGCCCCATGTGAGAGTCACCAACCCCCTGTGTTTGGTCTGTAGGAAGGAGACTCTGCACATGGACCAGTACCGCACTATAAGTAACTGGACACTGGGACGTCCATTGTGTAGGACGTGCGGAAAGTCAATCTCTTTCAAGAGTAAGACACAACTCACATATATCATGAATTCAATGCATATGGAATATAGGAAGAGATTGTACTCTCATAACTGGGGAAGGTAGTTCTTACCTATACCACCTGAGATCCTCAGGGTAAACTCAGGGGCTCCCAGCCCTCTAGTGGTTCTAAGGATACATCACCTTGCAACATCTGACTGCCGAGGGGATCGGAGGACTCACACTGTCTACTGATAAGGATTACTGGAGAAAGATACCAAGCCGACCGAACAGGTTCTACTCCGGCACATCAGCTCTGATAGAGGTGAGAACACAGGAAGAAAACGGTTCTACACAAAGGCTATAAAATCTAGCGAATGTATTAGTGGTCTGGTAAGCCAGGGTGATGGCATCCACTATCCAGTGGGCCATCCTCTGCTTAGACACGGCATTCCCCTTCTGCCGACCTCCATAACAAACAAAGAGCTGGGGGACAGGGCACACCATGAGCCTGGTAAGCCAGGGTGATGGCATCCACTATCCAGTGGGCCATCCTCTGCTTAGAGACGGCATTCCCCTTCTGCCGACCTCCATAACAAACGAAGAGCTGGTCTGAGGTCCTGAAGCTCTTCTCCTTGAGAAGAACACCACTCAACGAACAGGTTCCATTTCAATGCGTAGGCAGCTCTTGTAGAAGGCACTCTCGCAGAAAAAATAGTGTCAACTACCCCTTGGGGTAGGTCACCTAGAACCTCTGCGTCCCGTCCAGGGTCCAGACGTGGATTTTCCACAAATCTGGGTGCGGGTGCCAAAGGGTGCCCTGTCTCTGAGTCAGTAGATCCTTCCTCCGAGGAATCGGACAGGGAGGAGCTGTCGCAAGGAGCATGAGTTCGGGGAACCAGGTCCTGGTGGGCCAATTAGGGGCTACCAGCAGGACCTGCTCCTCGTCCTCCCTGATCTTGCACAGGAACTGTGTGAGAAGGCTCACTGGGGAGAACGCATATTTGCGAGCTGCGACATTCGACGGGATCGTAGACCACCTTGATGGTTGATGTACGCTACGGTCGATATGTTGTCTGTACAGACCAGAACGTGATGGCCCTGTAGGTGCTCTTTAGAAACTTTAGATCTGACCACAGGGAGAAGGCTAGGCGACAGGCTGGAGCCACTTGGACCTGCAGCAAGCCGCGCTTCCATGCCCACACTCGATTGTGAAGCCAATGCTGAAGTGGTCTCATATGGAGCAGTCCTAACAGGACTACCACTGAAGCTGCTGCCGTATGCCCCAGAAGCCTCTGAAAGCAATGGCCTGCCTGTGTCAATGGCCTGTGCTGTGGAAGGATTGAGACATGTAAGTATGTGTCCTTCAGGTCGATTGCTACAAACCAATCCTGGGGACGGATGCATTCGAAAATGCATTTCCGAAGCGCGAGGTCCGTCGCGGCACGAAGCTTGGAAAGAAATACTGAGTCATGGCCACCCTCTTACAGAGCCTTCAGTGTCTTGGCCTGATGGACCTGCAACAACGCCATAGCAGGTACGGAAGACGCAGCGTCTCCGCAAGCCTTATAGGCATCATTAACCAGGGCTGACGAGTGCTTACAGGCCCAGGAGGGGAGCGACGGGTTACCCTGCCAAGAAGTAGAAGCCTGCGGACACATCGCAACAGACCTCTCAACCTGGGGGACCCCCGTGTAGCCCCTAGCTGCACCACCATCAAGGGTGGTGAAGGAGGACGAGCTGCTTGATCGCTTCCTGGCAATGAAAGGTGCCTTCCACTACTGAGTCAGCTCATCATGCACATCCGGGAAGAAAGGCACCAGAGTGGGTCCCTGCACGTCAGCATGAGCCACACCCAAGTACCAATCATCCAGCCTTGATGGTTCAGAACGGGTTCCACTCAATCCCGACCCCCTTAGCGGCCCGGGCAAGCATAGCAACCAGTTCAGGATCAGTATCCGAAAATCATTGGCGTGTTTACATACACCCATAGTTGTTTTGGCATCTCGAAGCGAGATTCCTATTCGTCGGTCACCGACGTGACGTCGAAGTGACCGACTGAAAGGGAACTCATATTTTTATGAGACCAGGTTGATAAAAACTTGCTGAATTTGCTCGCCCTCAGATAATTCAAAATGTAGATGAGCTTGTTTCTTCATCATCACAGAATCTTAGAAATTTAGCATTACATCACTTGCTCACTAAATCAAGCATCTACAGTGAATGGGTGCCATCAGAAAAGCTGATAAAAATAACAATAATCCACACCACTCCAGTCCATCAATTAATTTCTTTTGAAGTGAAAAAAGCTGCATGTTTGTAAGAAACAAATCCATTGTTAAGGTGTTATGACATTATTCCTTTGCTTCTGGCCAAAATATGAGTCATAATCCAAATAAAGCTTCCTAGAGAACAAGGGCTTTTAATTTAACTCGAAACAATAAAGGTAAAAAAGAATGGATGAATTACTTGTGTATTATTATAGTGATATTTTTATGAACTGTTTGGAGTCGCATTCTGACGGCACCCATTCACTACAGAGAATCCATTGGTGAGCAAATGAAGCAAATCTAATGGAGAAACAATCTCATCTACATCTTGGATCGCCTGAGGGTGAGTATATTTTCAGCAAATTTATATTTTAAGGTGATATATTCTTTTAAATGATTAATTATTAGTTTTTAATGAAAGATTCACTTTAATTGTTAGATGGCAATAGCAATCTAATGTAAAAGTGACCCAATAATTGATATGGTACCAAAACTAATTACTGGCAATAAGCAACTGGCAAGCTGATGTTTCAAAAGTTATTTTCAAGTGTGGAAAGGGTAACATTTGTGCATCACACTCCTCAATAAATGGGTAGTCCTTTTAGGTCATGTGAGAGATGCGCATACACATGAATCAGTTTACTTCACCTTTGATGCAATGACCTGTTCAACAGCGACAGAAAACCCTGGATTAAGCGAAATGGATACAACAGGAGATAGAGAAGTGAAATGGGAAGGACAGCAGTGAATAGAGGTGAGGTGAATTAGTCTGGCCCTCAGGGTCAACGTTGTAGCACTGCAGGTGAATTTCAACCAATTCTACAGTCAACTTTGTGCCTGCTCTCTGACACTATTAAAAAACACATTCCCTCCACCCTGACCTTTAGACAAATACAGCATTAAATAAGACTAGAGAAATTAGCTAGAGATACATTTCAAAGTATAGACTGCTTGGGCTTTGTTTTATATGAGTGCACTTGCTAAGATTTATGCTCATTCCATTAAAAAAAAGACTGTTTGATGGCACTGTGCATAATGAATCTCAAAATATGCCATAAATATGCTATTAAGAATGTATACATATCCTGATGTATTATAGTCCACAAAACTGACCATGTAAAATAATATCCAAATTTACAATTGCAAAACTTTTTGCCGACCAATATAAAATAGTTCCACAGATGAATATGCATGTTTGCATTCAACGTCTTTAACAGATCCATTAGACGTGGAGAGGCACTTTACAGCTGTGGCACCTCTTTTATATAAGGACACAAATAGATATGTTGCTTATTGAAAATACTATATGCTACTGCACAACAATCTGGAACTGAGCTCTGCAGAACACACAATAAGCAAATTAAAATGACTCGAAGGTGCCAAAAATGCATTTAAATCAAACAAACTCCATCTAACAGTTTGTTATATGTCCAACTTACAAATACATAAGAAAAAACTGCTTTTTTTAAATCAGCACTTATTATTCATTACTCTACTGATACCTTGCATTTGCTAATAGGCCACATTTCTAACAGCCAGCTGTCTATGCCCCTTTCAGCATCAGCCTGGGTATTGGTGAATATCCAGACACATGCACAAATGGGCCCAAAAAATTGGAGACACCTGTCCCCTATTAAAATACAAAAGAACCAATTACTTCCAGAGATGCACTGCATCACCAACATGAGAATAACACACGTTAATGGCCCAAATGCAACTGCATCCAATTAAGAATTTACCATATTTTAAACAGTGTTAATAGAAATCAGAGACATGGAAATTAAAGTATTAGTTAACACAAAAATGAAATTTACTCACCCTCTGGTCATTCAAAGACGTAGTTTTGAGTACACTTTTTACTTAATCAGAAAAGATTTGGAGAAATGTTGTATTCCATTGTTTGCTTACCATTCATTTTTCTTCAGTGAATGGGTGCCATCAGAATGAGGGGTGGTTGAAGTCTGGGGCGTGGAGAACTGGCTCGGTGGTGAGTGCTTCCTTGAGGGCCTGGAACGCTTTCTCTGCCTGGTCCGACCATAGAATCCTCTCTGGATGCCCCTTCCTGTTCAGGTCTGAAAGAAGGGCAGGTAGGGAGGCGAAGCTGGGCATAATACACCGGTAATATCCCGCCAACCCCAAGAAAGCTCGTACCTGGGACTTCGTGGTGGGTCGTGGAGCCTCCTTGACTGCCTGGACCTTCTTTTCTTGGGGCTTGACCAGTCCTCTTCCGATGACGAAGCCCAGGTACTTTACTTCAGACTTTGCGAGATGGCATTTGTGGGAGTTGGCGGTAAGTCCAGCCCTCCTGAGCTCAAACAGTACCCACCGAAGCCGTTCCAGGTGATCCTCACATGCCTCCGAGTGGATCACTACATCGCCAATGTAGGCCGCTGCATACTGTTGGTGGGGTCGCAGGATGACATTTGTAAGCAGCTGGAACGTGGCCGGAGCCCCATGAAGGCAGAAGGGAAGGGTACGGTACTGCCAGTGTCCAGACTGCAAAAAAATGGAAAAAGCGGTTTTCGGCTTGGCATCTTCTGACAACGGGACCTGCCAGTATCCTTTCGGCAGATCTAAGGTGGTGATGTACCGGACCCTTCCCAAACGTTCCAGCAGCTCATCCATTTGGGGCATGGGGTAGCCGTCGAACTGGGATATTTAATTCAGCCACCGATAGTCGTTGCAAAAGCGGATGGTACCATCTGGCTTCGGGACCAGGACAACGGGGCTGGACCACGGGCTCCGTGACGGTTCAATTACCTCCAGCTTGAGCATCATTTGAACCTCCTCCTCGACAGCTTGCTGACTGGCTTCAGGGAATCGATAGGGCAGCTGCCGGATGATGACTTCTGGGTTGGTAAGGATTTCATGTTGTAGGACATCCGTGCAGCAACGGGGTCTCCGAGAACACATCCTGGAACTGACTGACCAGGTGCCGCAGCTCCGCCTTCAGATAGCTCTCAGAATTCATCAAAAATCTTTTAATTTGTCTTACAGGGTCTTTGAGATTTGGAACGACATGAGGGTGAGTAATTAAAGGGATAGTTTACCCCAAAATTAAAATGTTATGTTTATCTGCCTACCTTCAGGGTATCTAAGATGTAGGTTGCCCTCGTTCAGTCATATAATGCAAGTCAATGGGCATAGGCACACAATCTTTGACTCTTTGACAGAAAAAAATCTATGCACAGACAAATCCAAATTAAACCCTGTGGATCATGCAATACACTGATGTGCAAAGACATAAAACGATTTGTCTGTGCAAAAAAACTGAACGGTTTTTATATTGTATTCATATATTTATATTGTATTATTTGCAGACTTATTTGTGCATTACTGCCACCTATCTCTCAAACAGAACACTGACACTCCTAATTAAGATTGCAGATAGTGTCAATGGTCCATTTGACAGATAGGTGGCAGTAATGCACGAATAAGTCTGCGATCCGCTGCCAAGCAAGAATACACCTTGGCAGTTTGGAGTTGGACATTGTGGTGTATTAGAGAATATAAAAACATTATAAATACTGTTCAGTTTTTCTGCACAGACCAATCGTTTCGTGTCTTTACACATGAGTGTATCATCACAAGCCGCAGGGTTTAATTTGCTTTAATCTGTGTACGTTTTTTTTCTCTCTCTCAAAGAATGTGTGCCCATTGACTTGCATTATATGACTGACAGACTGCAACAGTTTGAGTTAAAAATCTTTGTTAGTGTTCTGTTGAGTCACCTACATCTTGGATGCCCTGGGGGTAAACAGATAAACATAACATTTTCATTTATTAACAGAATTTTTGTTTTGGGTAAAGTCTCGGAGTTTAACAAAATGTGTAACCTATTATTTATAATTTTTTTAGGTGCAGTTAACAGTAAGCCTTAACATCAGGTTTAGGTTTAGCACTGTGACGAGTTTGACAAATATGTTGTTCTAGGACCAATACTGTACCACAAACATGCCTACTCAGTATAGTTACATGTGCTGCAAGCATTTTTAGCTGTTTTTTAGCTACTGTACTTCAACCAGACTTGTTCGTGATTTAAACGACATGGCCTTTTTCTCTAAAATCCCACCCAACCAAAGCTGACGCAATGGCACAAATCACAGGCAGAGGACATTTCAGATCGGTTACTTTTCTTTTTTCACTGTCTACAGAACCTGTAGCTGTCACAGAGACCGGTGTGTTTTCTCGGGAGGTGATATCTGTGAGGAAGTGGAGACTTTTTATGATTGGTATTCCAAAAAAAATAGCTCACAGCACCTTTAACTGCCACTGACAGGCATATGATAATACATCCTACTTGCAATGTAAAGTTCTGTCAGACATCCAGTTTGTGCTCATAATTCAGTGTTGTGTGACACATCAGTGCAGAAGTGTTGGACGAGCCCACAATGCATTCACTTACATAACACCCTCATTATAGCCTATACAGTATATACTATATCAGCTGTAATTATGGGATGTGCAAATATGCATAACACCCACTCCCTCAAGCCTCTTATTTCAATTAATTGCAAAATTTCATTGATTCTACATCTAAACAAAAGGCTATGCAGCTAAACGATTGCACACTCATAAAGGCACTGACAACATGAGCAGAATTACAGGTGCAGAGCACGTTCTAGCTAATGGACAGGCCAATGGCTAGAAAATCAAGGTTAAAGTTTATAGTGTGATGACACTATTGATTATCTGTGCCAAGTAAAATAACAAACTCAAACTCGAACAGCCCCTCTACCCTTAGCTAATTGAAAAGTGCAAGGCCGTTCGAGTTCTCGTTGTAGCGCATATTAAACAGAAGCAGGTGTGGAGCTACAAATGAGTTAATGCAGGACGGAGCGTGCAATTTGTTTTAGAGTGGGCCGTAAAAATCCTCATTGTTTTGTGTTTTTTAATTATTTAGTAATTGCGATGGTAGTCTTTTATGCTCCCACCTTTCTGTTTATACGATTATGCCTGAAGCAAAAACACATGGGATTTTGAAACAATCTTCATGAAGGGTGAAAGGTTTTAAAGGAACAGTGCACAGAGAATTGAAAATTCTGATTTATTGAATTGATGAATTGAATTATTATTATTTGGTAATCATAATGATGTTCCAAACCTGTATAGCTTTTTTCATTGGAAGAACATGAAATAAGACAGTATTTAAATAATATCCTAGCCATGTTGTTTTTCATATAATGAAAGTCAATGGGGAATGGGGCTACAAAATGAGATGAGAGAGAAAGAAAAACAACCCATAAACCATATAACTGTGATGAAACACCAGAATCGTTCGGATCCATATGCAGCTTTATTAGAGTAGTCGTACAGGCACAGGTCGGTAACACAGCAGACAGAGATATAGGGGAAATCAGAGTTCGT
>JAUMHR010000002.1:650117-670470 GCA_032361145.1 Enteromius fasciolatus | reverse complement strand
ATCAAGGAATTTTGCTGCCGTACCATGAGTGAAGCAGGCGCAATGATATTACGCAGCGGAATGAGAGTATAGTTCCTCCATAAGTCCACTATACGGAGAAAAATCTGGAAATTGAATTTTAACTAAAGAAAAAGACATGAGCATCTTAGAAGTCATGCAGGTAAGTAAATTATAAGGAAATTTTAATTTATCCAAAAATCCATTATAAAAAACCCTATTTACTTTAAGATGATGGAATCAGCCTGCTAAAATGCAAACTCGCTTCCAAGTTTCGACCTACAAAATACTTCATCAAGCACTGGGATGTGGGTCACAATGGTGTTTTGTGTCTCATTAGGTGGATGATTCAGAGGAGGAGGGGCTCGAGCCGAGATCTAAAGATCAAGAACGTATGCTGAGAAAACTTCAGAGAAAGTTTCCCCATCTAAACAAGAATGTGAGTCATCACTGACTGACGTTGGCCATTTACGTGAATAAAATATTTGTTTTGAGTTTCAGGGATAATGTTGAAGTGTTTGATATCCCGCAGGAACTCAGGGATGTTCTTCTGGAACATAACTGGGTAATTGACGATGCCTTGGAAACACTACGAATGTTCTCTGACCTTGGTGAGATTTGATGGGAGATTTATTGTCTACACATTTAAAGCAATAATGAATTTGTGTACTTCACTCAAGTTTGACAAAAGCAGTATTCCAAGTACAGTAGTAATATGCAGTTTTGTGCAGCGCTATTACAACTAACATCGTAGGTCAGGACAATGTCAACATGATGCATGTAGTATGTCCAGTACTTTTTTTTAATATATAAATATATATATAAATAACATTTGTATTATTTGTTGTTTATGAATTATTTATTTTCCTAATAAATAAGAAATGGATACAGCACAGATACTGACACCTATTAGTGTGGAGCTGGCTTAGGTTAAAACTGTTTCAATTAAACATGGTAACTTTAATGCAGAAATTCAGCTGCTAGTTGTGGCAACCATCCATCCCATAATTATGTAGTTTTATTTCACATTTAGATAGAGCTATAAGAACAACGATGCTACATAAGTATGTGAATATGGTCCTAATGCTTACATTCTTTCTGTACATTTAGAAGTTGAGTCTGAGGATGACTCCCCTCAAATTTCCACTGCTGCCAAACGCACCAGACAGGGTGCAAGTACCTGTCAACAAGCTCAGGTTGTCCAACTTCCCAGGCGACCCCAACCAAAACCATACAGACCTCTTGATGGGACCAGAACATCTCAGAGGAGTGCAAAGCAGTCAGTGTCCAAAACCATATATGTGAGCTCAGAGGAGGAGGGCAGTGACTCTGAGGCCTCTGTGGTGAATGTATTACTGGACTCTGACTCTGATCAATCAGTTGAAACCCTATCCAAACTCAAAACTGAGATCCTCGGCTTCTTTCAGACCGCTTCTGTGGATGAGCTCACACTCATTGCAGGATGCTCTTTGAAGAAGGCTCAGAAAATCACGGAGCTGAGACCCTTTAAAAAATGGAAAAACCTGGTGAGGAACTGCACATTTTGCTTTCTGCTGATAACTGCCAGGACATTTAGGTCATGATCAAAGAGCAACAGTTTTTAAATTTCTTTCTCAGGATGACGCCATGCACAGAGGAAATGGTCTTTCGCCTGAGCTGCTGGCAGGTTGTCGGGAGGTTCTGAAGGAAAGGGAAGTTGTTAAAGGTCTCATGAACAAGTGTGAGGGCATATCGATAAAACTGATCAAAGATGTGACCCAAGTGGTGCACAATGGCCCGGGTTCTATGAGCCAACCCCAGATCCTCACTAGCACGTAAGACTTAATATTGTAGATATCAGAGGGAAAAAATTGGATTTTCGTTGCAGAGCGATCATTTATTTTTCATATTTCTTTGGGGTTTTCTAGATTCCAGTTAAAACCATACCAGCTGATTGGACTGAACTGGCTGGCTTTACTTCATCAGAACAAACTCAGTGGAATCCTGGCAGATGAGATGGTGTGTTTTTATGATGGTTGTGTCTGAATGATCATTAACATTGTAATGATCCCATATTTAATCGTTTGGATGCGTTTCCTTCTTTCAGGGTTTGGGGAAGACAATTCAGACCATCTCGTTTCTGGCCTACCTTTATCAGGAAGGGAACCATGGGCCTCATCTCATCACCGTTCCTGCTTCTACACTTGGTGAACAAAGCAATTAGCATCTAAATAAGTAGGGCTGTAAAATCGATTAATCACTATTAATAGCTTTCAAAAACAAAGTATGTGTTTACGTAATTTTTGTGTGTGTACTGTGTATATTTCACAAACAAACACACAAATAAATCATTACCATACAACATCGAACCAGTCTGAATTACCTAAAATTGTTGTTCTTTTCACAGATAATTGGGCTCGGGAACTGAAACTTTGGTGCCCTAGTTTCAAAGTGCTGGTATATTATGGTAAAACCAACCTTTTTATACTTTTCAGTTTGGAAATACATGTTATAAAATTAGTTTTTATGTATGAATTTATTTTTATAATTTATAAATATTAGTGCTGTCAAATGATTAATCGCGATTAATCACATTAATCACAAGTTTTTGATTACATAATTTATATTAATTGTATTATGTTAACAATTTACATTAACTGTTTACACGGTGTTGTGTATATTTATTATCCATATATAAATACAAACACATGCATGTACATATTTAAGAAAAATGTGTTATGTTTATATATAATACAAAATATAATAATATAAATATATAAGGGTAGTTGACGTATCAGTGTGTCCTATGGTGTGACAGAAAAATATTTTTAAATTATATACTGTATTTGTGTATTTGTATTAAATATACACCGTACGTACACATATATTATGTAAACAAACACTTTTATTTTGGATGTGTTTAATTGCAATAAATAATTTGAAATAAATATATATAAAGGGAATATAATATTCTTGATTTTAATTATTTTATAATATACAATTTTTATATATAAAATATAATTTTATGTACAATTATATATACAAATGTTATTATTACACATAAATATGTTATTTATTTTAATTTAACTTGATATTTTTATTTATTCTTCCAAATACTTCTTCCATTTATCACTGGTCAAACTTATTAATATTTCCACCCTAAACTTACATTATAGTTTGACACACAGTGCTGCTGTGTCTGTCTGTTAGGATGCAGAAAATAAAATCATTTTCTTTTTAAGCTTCACTTCTTGCAGTGAACCCAACCTACAAAAGGTTTACTTTAACCTAGAAAAGAAAATGTTTTAGCATGAAAAAAAAATGTGAAAGAAAATGTTGATGTCAGTCTAATAGAGTTATTTTGGTAGGGTCTGCTGAGGATCGCAAGTATATGCGCTATGAGATTCTGAATCAAATAGTGGATTACAACATCATCATCTCCACGTGAGTATCGAAGTTCAAGCTCTCAGATACACTAATGGTTCATGCCCTGAACCCTCGAAGTAAGATTCGAGGTGTCATATCCTTCATAGACCACCTGCATGCAAATCCGAGAAGGCGCCTGGGGAAATATGGATCTTTTGAACTATGCCACACATGGAGCCACAAGCCGTGAAGTTAGCATAGAAAAAAGCACCCCTGTTAAAGACATAATAATGATGAAATACTCAGCGTTTGAGTGAACGTGAAAAGGTCCAAGTAAAATGACCCTGTCCCATTCATTATTTATGGTAATGAAACATGGCTGAGCCTCATGTCCTGCTCCTTAATACCTCAGCTCATTAAGATGGTCTCCTGTGCACAGTTACAACCTGGCTATTGGAAATAGCAGTGACCGCAGTCTGTTCTGCAAGCTCAAGTTGGAGTATGCTGTGTTCGACGAAGGCCACTTACTGAAGAACATGAACTCGCTACGCTACCGACACCTCATGGCCATCAATGTAAGCTCACCTTAAGCTGCATGTATAGCTGTCATCCATAGCAACGCGTCAGTGGTCATTAAGAATAAATGCCTTGAGCTCTATTACAGCCACACGGCCTGTTTGTGTAAAAGCAGGAGTGTGTGCTGCCCCGATGGGGTTAACCACTGGGGTTTAACTACCTTTGCCCCCTCAGGGACTCAGGTTTCTCCTCCATTTGTGTCTCCCCAGGCTAAATATCGTCTGCTGCTCACTGGAACCCCGTTGCAAAACAACCTACTGGAGCTCATGTCCCTGCTCAACTTCATCATGCCCAATATGTTCTCCAGCAGCACTTCACAGATCTCCAAGATGTTCTCCATGGTAGAAAATGCACATGCTTCAATTTTAATTTCTAATAGGGTTGACATTACTAGCAGTGGTTGTTAAGGCGGTCATCACACATATTAGAGTTATTGCTAATTAAAGTTTAATATGATTTTTTTTAACATGAACTGAAACAAGTATTTTTAAATGCTGCAAATATTAGATGTACAATATCTTGCTAATTTATATTAAATATCAACCTATACACATAGATTTGAGATCAGTCCAATATTGGCTGATAAACAGTATTGCACAGATGTTTTGCATTTTTATCACTTTCGCTCATAGTAAACAATATAAAGCTGGGAGCATGCTGTATGGTATTTGCCAAAATGTTAACATCCAAGATTTTATGGGACCATAAAATATTTCATCAGTCGTTGGGGCATTACTTCAAAAGTCAAAGTTTTTCTTTCTTTCTAAAACAGTAACTTAAAGGTTTGCTTGAGACTCATGTTATCTACCTAAAAACTACCCAGATTACCTTCGCAAAACCCTTGCAACCATCTGGCCAGCCCAATCCTTAAAGGCCATTGTAATGCTCTAGAAAACCTTTACAACACCCAAACAACCACCTAGTCATGTTATATAGAGCACCCTGAGAAAAACCCTAGCAACCAACACTATAGCAACCACCCAGAGCACCCAAAGGGGCAAGCAGCACTTTTTCTTCAATACGTGAAAATATTTGAAATATCTCAATTAGATTTTCTTCCACCAGAAATCTTCAGAGGAGCAGAGTAGCTTCAAGAGGGACAGAATTACCCAGGCCAAGCTCATCATGAAACCCTTCATCCTCAGACGTGTGAAGAGCGAGGTGCATCTGCATGCAGAGTCCATAAGCATTCTGCATAATGCATGTAGTCTTAGAATGCATGCCAATGTGAAAATCTGTTGGACAACATCTCAAATGCATTATTCAGTCTCACGAGCAGATGAGGCACTTTGCTTGTCATGTTGACCCTCTGTGGCTCTAGGGCACTCCAGCGTTTCACTGACAGATGATGATGTGCCCGGCAGGTCCTGAAGCAGCTGCCTGCCAAAGAGGAGCAGGTTGAATTTTGTGCCATGTCCGAGAAGCAGCAGGAACTGTACAATTCTCTTTTCCACAAATTGAAGCACTCCAGTAATGGAGAAAGTATGTATTTAAAGGAGGTGTTAGAAATTGTACTGGCTTTAGTATATTTTGAATCATAGTTTATTTACCATGTCTTTCTGCAGAACGTGAGCTAACCAATGTGATGATGCAGCTGAGGAAGATGTCCAACCATCCTCTTCTTCACCGCCAGTATTATACCACAGAAAAACTCAAAGCTATGAGCAGACTCATGCTGAAGGTCTGGGATATTTTGATTAACGCCGCAGGAAGTTTAGATCTTAGCAGGCCCTGATGGAATCAGTGGGCTTCTTACATTTTCTGCACTTATTTTAAGTAGGTCAGCAGAGCTCATGTAGCCAGACTTTTGACTATCAGCATTAAGTTTGATTATGTTTTTGGCTTATTTTGCCAAGAAGCTATCCATTTATACATGAAGAGACCGTCTGATTGGCTTAAAAAAGTTTTTTTTTGGGAAAAGATTTATCTAAAATAAATTATAACATAAAAATAAAAAATACTTATTTAATAGATTTACAGAACACTGTTGGTCTGAAAATAACAGCTGTACAGAAAATACATAATAATAATTTTAAAGTTCATAAAATGTAAAGTTCATTTTAATTATAAATCTTTATTAATATAATACTACAATAAAACACTGAACAACATTAATAATAACAATATTTATATATATTTATTTTTAATATTGATAACGTTATTATTTTTATTGTCATTGTTGATGTTATAATAATAATTATTATTATTGGGCCACTGTGGAAAATAGACATGTAATCAATTTCGGAGCAGTGCTGGTCCAAAAACAATAAACAATAAAACAATAAAAATAAATGTATGAATATTGCTCAATGCTAAAAATATTAAGCTAGAAAATATATTTTTATGAATATATTATTATTGTTTTTTAAGGACTTTATCATAATATTTTTCTTCCTATTATTATTATTGGTTATTGTTTATTATTGGTAAATAATAAAAAGAGTTATGATTAGAATATTACTATTTCTAAATAAAAATAATTGTTAATAACAGGTTGCTGTTTGTTTGTAGTATAATGTTGATTTAGTTATTGTGTCAAAAAGATTAAATAAAACAAAAATTACAAATCAGTTCATACACTTAGTAAACAATGTTTATTAATATTGGTTATAGGTATGATTCAGTAATTTTATGTAATTAGTGACTATTATGAAAAACTTGACACATTGACAGTGTCTAAACTTGGATAAATTAAACGAATAGATAAATTAAGAAAAATAAAATAAAACAAGTAAATAATATTAGGTAATATTATAAAGTCATAAAACAGCTGTATTGAACTACAACATGGATTGAAATAATTATGGCAGATATTTATTGTGAGTGTAGTTTTATTTTACTTGTTCTGTTATATGTTATATGTGTATCTTATTTAAAGAGTCTGTGCTGTAATTCCAGGAGCCGAGTCACCATGATGCAGATCCCGCTCTCATCAAAGAGGACATGGAGGTGCTCTCAGACTTTGAGTTGCACCGCCTCTGTCAGCAGTATTCTGCACTGCAGGAATACCAACTCGACACAGACATACTGCTGGACTCAGGAAAGCTCTGCCTCCTCACACAGCTGCTGAACTCCCTGAAGGAGAAGGTTGGGGAAAACAGATTCCTGTAATGTTCGGCAGACCAAATTACATTTTCAACAACCCCTTCGAGTATAATGAAAGTTATTTAACTGTGCAGAGAAACACACTGTGTCCCAAATTACACCATACTGTATACTGTCACCTATAGACATAGTATACGCTTAGTTACAGCGCACAGTAGATGACATTCATTCCAAACCCATATGACTTACTTTCATCTGTAGAATACAAAAGCAGACGTTTAGCAGAATGTTCGTGCTGCTCTTTTACATACAATGAATTTGAGCATGTTGTCCTCTCAATTTTATCAGCATAGTTAATATCTCTCTTTTGTCGTTGCAGGGCGATCGAGTGGTGCTGTTTAGCCAGTTTACAATGATGCTTGACGTTTTGGAGGTGTTCCTAAGACACCATAAACACAGATACAACCGACTGGACGGTTCAACCCCCATGAGTGACAGGTAAACGCACTTAGATGTCAAATGTTGCTAAGAAAAGGAATTCAGGATCATCATCTGTGTCCTTCTATCGGCTGCTCAAGTTCAGAATCATGACAGGAGCGAGTGAGAGAGGAAATGCTGGCAGCTCGCATTGAGGCAGACATGATGCTTATTGTGTCTCGCCACTTATTGTCGTAAATCACGGATCGTGTCTCCTTCAGTAGCACAGTGTACTCCATCCGTGTCCTTGAAGACTTTGTCTGTATTAATTCCACAGAAACAGATTATTGAATTCATGTTCTGGCAAAGACCAGAATGTTCTGTTTTGCCTTGTGAAAATGATTGGCCTTGTTCTGTGCTGTTATTGTTTTGGTAGGTAGTTTTTGTTCTGGGTTTTGTTTGCTAGGAGCCTGTTTTGTTGAATAATTTGTACAATTTAATGTAGTTTGTACAATGTAATGTAGTTATATATTATAAAGAAAACTTTATAATCTTTACTACTTTGTTAATTGTAAATTTTTTAAGATTACGTTTATTTATTGATTGATTTATTACAAGACAAAAAAGTAGTGGTTGACCAAGGCTGATATATCGGCTGATATTTTTCAAATATCGGCACCAGCCGATTATTAGCATATTAATTAAAATGAATAAAAATGTAATTATAAATTATTATTCAGATAATAAATTACAAATAATAAATATATCGGCCACTCAGCTTTCTAAGATATCAGCATTAGCATGGCCTGTCAAAAAAAACAATATCAGTCGACCAATTAAAAAACAATATTTTGCTTACCGTATTGCTACAATTAAAAAAATATTGGTAAATATTATTCATAATTTGTTCATATATTTTAAAATGTCCTTTATTCCTGTGATGCAAAGCTGAATTTTTAGCTTCATTAATCTTCAGTGTCACATGATCCTTCAGAAATCAATCTAAGATACTGATTTTCTGCTCAAGAAAGATTTATAACTATGATCAGTGTTATAAACAGGTATGCTGTTTCATACTTTTGTGGAAACTGTGATATATTTTTGTCAGGAATATTTGATAAATTGATATATTTCAAAACAGAAATCTTTTGTAAGATTTATACATCTTTACTGTCACTTTTAGTCTATACGTCTTTGTTTGCTTAAATATTAAAACAAAAACTGAAACCAAACTTATCAACGGTAGTGTTTGTGCTCTTCAAGAGATAAATATGTAATAAAATTATGTTTTTTTATGTACTAATATCAGCCAATAAATTATATTATATGGCATTGATATATTGTGTGTGGCAGATCTCCACCTAAAATGTAATTATTGTGGTATTGACATTATTACCAAAATGTAAATTAACTAGTTGCACTTCATTCTGTTCACTTCACTTCTTTACTCTTCACTCATCTACAACATCCTGTTCTCCCACTGCTGTTTTCTTGGCTGAATCACTTAACCCTATGATCCACAGGGACTTTTGCTTCTGTTAGCGCACTATAAATCACTCAAGATACTATAGAAAAAGTCACTTCTTAATGCCAATTAAGTAAATGGACAGTAATTGTAAATCTCACTGGGCTTTTACAGAATTGGGCTGATTGACCAGTTCAACACAGACCAGGATATATTTGTGTTCCTGCTGTCCACCAGAGCCGGAGGACTAGGCATTAACCTGACTTCAGCCAATGTGGTCATCCTTCACGATATCGACTGCAACCCTTACAATGACAAACAGGCAGAGGGACGCTGCCACCGGGTGGGACAAACCAGGTTAGAGAACACTGGACATGTTTGTCCCAAGGTAGACTTTAATTTTATTTCCTAATGCTTTTATATCTGAATGCATTTGTCCTATTTAAGGACGGTGAAGGTGATCAAGCTGATAAGTAAGGACTCCATAGAGGACGCCATGCTCCGCATTGGAGAAAGAAAACTCAAACTAGAGCAGGACATGACCGCTACTCAGGAGGGTGAGAACACTTTAATAAAGCTCACAGGTTTTTCACCTGTGTGTGTGTGTTTGTGTGTTTTGTTTTTTATGAAAACAAATCTGCTTGGTACTTCCAGGTGAAGAGGACACATTATCTGATGATATGACCTCACTGCTCAAAGCTTCTCTTGGACTCTGAAAGCTGGCTCAGGCTCAGAGGGTGCTGTAATATTGTGACACTTGACTGAATCTGAAAGAAAAAAAGTACTGTAGCACACTGGAGATTTGATTTTTGTATACTGGATTAGATAAAAGTTGCAGATATGTTTACATTTCTACCATTCTTAGCAAAAAAAAAAAACAGTAATATTGTTGTGATGTTAGTATTTGTTTGGTTGTTTTTGTATTCATGGAGGTTTAAAATCTTTTTCATTAAAAAAAATAAGTGAATTTTGTTGAAGGATTCATTTGGTATTTATTGATTTCCCGAGATGTTCTCAATTTTTGTGGTTTTGTTCTGGATCTGGGTCTCAGCTTAGAATTTCAGATAAGACACAGTTTCCAGCAACTGTACAGTATTACCCAGTGCCTGAAATAAATACTTTAATTCAGCATTTTCTAAATTATTAAAATAGATAGCGTGGTTCTTGGATTGACAGTTAAATTCAAACAATGACTCCTGGAAAATGTTATTCAAAGTTATTTGCCTATACTTTTACATCCGCATTTATGGCTCCATAAAAACATTCATGGAATTATTCCAAGAACTCTTTTGTGGCAAAGGGGATTTTCAGACTATTACAATGTTATTTACATCAAGAAAACATTTATTTTAAGAACTGTTTACTGAAAGGTTCTTTAGGGAATCCCAGATAGTTCTTTTATGCATTGCTTTATTTTAAGATATCTTTTGATATGGTAATATTAAAATATATCACACTCATTGTGGGTCAATTATATAAAAACTTGGAGCAACTGATTAAAAAATGTATGTGACCTAGTTGACCTCATTGCTATGAATTTAATGCATAAATTAAAACAATGCAAATTAATACAAAAAGATTTCATAAAATAAAGATAGAGGCAGTGTTATAAACAATAGCCTACATTATATTTAGGATGGTCTCATCTAAAGTAAGTTTTAACAGTAAACCGAAAAATGCTGAGTCTCCGTGACGAAAGTGCGAGCACGGATCACATAGTGTGTTTTGCGCGTGCGTGTGTTTGAACGTTGGCGCGATCTGACTTCACATCCCTTTCTGAAAGACTAGTCAATCCCATAAACAAATAAGAAAGGCAAGTATCGTTAATTGTATTTGTATGTTAATTTATAATGTTGCCGATTGATATTTAAAACAGTGTCGTTAGTTTGAAACCGATGCAAAAGTGTTTGAAAACGCGTCCTACAGTAATGAACAGTTTATGAACCGTGTTTTGTGCCTGCATCAGATCGTTTAGCCCAGTGGTTTAGACAGCAGGATAACTAACTTATCAACAACTTAACATTAACTTAACAGTGAGCGCATGTCTCCTATTCCTCCTACGAGCTGCCAGTCACTAACGTTAGATTTTGTTGACGCGGTAACATATGTTGTTAAGTTATATGTTTTAAGCTCAAAGAGGCAAACGGAAAGAAACAAAGAAGAACTGAGAAAGCCTTTGCTGAAAGCTTTAAAACATGTGGACATTTCGACATATAGCTTAATTTGAGTCATGTGTGAAACGCCTTCTGTAACTTTAGGTTATTTGCGTTTTGCGATTGCGAAGTTGCTAGGACGATACTGAGGTGTTATGAGTGTTTGCCACTGAGCTATATATATATAAAGGTACGGTGATGTGTTCATTAATTTGCTGTGAGTGGTTGCTAAATTATTGGGAATCAGTTGTTAAGGTGTTCGGAGTGGACACTGTTGCTTTGCTAGGGAATTATCAACGTGATCTATCTGGTTGCTAGGACATTGCTTGGTATGTTTGGCTTGTGCCTAGGCTGTTGGTAGGAGTGTTGTGTGTGTCTTTGAATGTGACATTTTGTTGACCCCCTAATCTTTTTATCTTCTATTTAAAGAAATGAATCACTGTGAGCTTGAAGAAGTGACGCAACATATTAATGACAAAATTTCCATGATTAAAAGACTTCTGGAGCTTCGAGCTGTTGGTATGCTGCATTTTTACTATATCTGTTACTAGTGATGTGCCCAAAATAATTGAAAAGTTAGCCAAAAAAAAGGTATTAATTTGTCACTGGTGTCCCATTTACACCAGGAAGTTGATGATGATAAATATGTAGCTGTGAAAAAAATCTTCTAAATTAATAGAGCAACAACTATAAAGATAACAACACAAAATAACCATATTGAAATGACTTCCATTTTTTTTTATCCGTTTAATAAATTATAAAAACACTGAGAGCCAATCATAATGTTCTTTAAAGTGCCCCTATTATGCCATTTTAAAGGTTGCTAATATTGTCTCTTAAGATCAAAAGGTCAAAAAACACTTTAGTTTTCTCCAAAAATAGATTTAATTTTACCCCATTTCTAAACGTTTTGTAAACTACTCGTGTTGAAGCAGTTCAAAGAATCAGTCTGTCTAAACCCCGCCTTTCCGTGAGCCCTCACTGCTGATTGGTCAGAAGGTGCAGCCCATTATGATTAGTCTACCGCTACGGCGGTCCACAGAGCTTGTACCAAAACTATACGGTCTGACATTATTAGAGGTGCTTTCTGAGAGAGTATGTTAACTAGTTAGCAAGTTAGCCAGTTACCAGGACATGTGCAGGGTTGTTACACAACATAACGTACACACATACGTATTTTGAACGATCGCTAGAAAATACAATCATCAATTATTTATCATACTTGCAGGTAGAAGTTCAGAAGAGCAAGACAGTGCAAATAAACTGGGCACTGATCCATCTTTTAAAACCAAGCGTTTGGTGAATATTGCGTTGTACTCCAGGATTGGAAAAGCAGTCATCAGTAAAATGAGGCGAACACCGGTGTTGTTGAAAAAAAATGAATGAGTTAATCACTCATTTTTTGTAGATTAATCTTTCGGAAGAGCATATAAAAGACAATAACTTTATTTATTGTTGACTGTCGGCGTCACAACTTTGCAGATAGTTTATGTTCACGTACAGCTACATGACACACTGCATGAACGATCATATTTGAAAATGCATAATAGGTACACTTTAAAGAGTCTGAGCATTTAAAGCCGCAAATGAACATTGTTGTAAAAAACTAAACATTATTCTATGGTAATGTTTGCTTATATAGTTGATAAATACTTGATGTGAATGGGCCTTAACTGAGATCATTTAAGGAATGAAATCTTTTAGCCTAACTCATTCGTACATATTGGTACTCTACCATGTTTTTTTTCTTTCTGTGGTGATCTACATCCAAATTGCTGACGTTAACCAGTCCAAAAATGGCATCAGAGAAGGTCTAATTAAACGGCACTATTTATTGACGCTCCAAAACCATGTTGACCAAAATTAAATTAAATTTTGTTTTGCTAATTTTGCTGAATATCTTCGATGCATCACTAGCTGGTTATTAAAATAATGAATGAGTTCTCAAATTTTCTTATATTTTAATATTTTAAATTGTGTTGCTTTATCTATATATATATATCTTTTTTTTTTTTTTTTTTTTTTTTTTTAGCGAAAGATCCGGACAAACGAGGTACTCTTCTCAAAATTGAGCAAGAAGTCTCTGCCATCAACGAGCTTCTGGATCGCTTTGAGAGATATGTGGGTGAGCAGAGAGGCTTGCTGAAGCATTTGAAGGTGTGATATTTTCACTTATACATTTTTTTTTATAGGTAATACCTGTAACTGTAACATTAAGTAATGAATCGGTTGAACCTGTTACATCACAAAATGATTCACTCATAAGTTTATATATGCTCTGTCAACCGCTGCTCTGGATGTTTTGAAGCTACATGACGCAGTGTTTCAAAGACGTCCATCACTAGTAACACTATATCAAATATGATCAAAAGCTGTATTTTTACTTTGGTTCTCTATTATTGATCTTGTCAACAGGATCTAGAAGGTTTTTTCCAGGAGGATGAGCAGGATGCCCTACACCTCAAGAACAACATTCCTCCGCACATGCCCAAAAGAGGCCAGCAAGCAGCTCCACAAAGGTATTTCCTGTTTTTATGTTTCTTTCCCAACTGTACCTCAGTGGAATGGTGCCTTATTTAGTTTGCTTCATCATTAGAAAGCACAAAAACCATGAACCACTTGACTGAAACTGATGAGTTTGGCTTTTTGTGTTGTCTTCAGAGGAGGACAGGTGGCAGTTCAGAGCAGGCAGACAGATGCGCCACCCGCCCCTCAGGAACAAGGGCCGCCCAGGAAACATCAGCGCAACCAGATCAAAGAAATGGAGTTCATTACCGTCCCAGAGTTTGACAGCATACCACTGTGAGTCCTTCTGCATCTGTCTAAACAAACTCTGTGAGCAAATATAGTAAAAAAAACAGTAAACAATAGCTGTATTCCAAAATCCAGTGAGCCGCCTATCTAGACAGTATTGTAGGCGTAATGCTGTTGCGAGCAGTCAATCCCAAAATACACTGTGATTAGCTTATCATTCAGTAACAAAAACATCTATTTACAAATGGACTGTTTTACCTAATGTTTGGGTTTTAATAATAAGTTTAAGAACCAGACTAACCAATTAGAAGGTGAAATGCAACATACCTAATCTATTTGAAGCAAAAAAAAGTTTGAAATATAGAAAGTGGACTTTCTTATTTGTGGGATTTTATTTACAGTGTCATGGGTCCTGTAGATTTCACCGTGACTTTTACAATTAAACATGATTGTCACTATTTTAAAAAGGCAAACTCATGACTAAAATTTTAACACAATTATATATAAACAAAAATGTTATATTTTTGTTTGTATATAATTTTGTCTTAATTTTACAAAAAATATTGTAAAACAAACAGCAGAATTATATACCATGGATTAACAACCTCAGGTCTGTCCATAACAAGCTATTGTTAAAAACTTCCCTATATGTAAAAATAAATAAATAAATAACTTCTGGAACTCAAATTTCAGAAGTCTAACCAATATTTTTTCTGATTGGTGGACATTACTTTGCAGAATTTTGGGTAATGTAGTTTTCACTGTTTAATGTGATTTACACAATATGTGAGCTGACGTTTTCAACAAAAGCATAAACAATAGATTTTTTTAAAACCTCGTAATTCTCCTTTGAAGAAATTCAGATTTTTGCTCGCAGAATTCTACTGTTACACTCTATTAAAACTCTATTAAAAGTCAGGTGCAGAGTGCATTGTGTTGCTTCAGAGTGCCGAGTTGCTACAGTGCATGAGTAGAATGTCTCAAATTGGTTACTTATGAAGCTCCATTTTGATTTGAAAAGCATTTGCTAAGGCTGGGTGCACACTAAAAGAAATCTTCAAAATGTGATTGACCACAAACATGAAGAGGAAAACAATCATAGATTTAACCATTTTGTTCCTATAGTGTGTGCTGTCCTCTAGTTTTCCCCTCACACATGAGGATTTCTGATCATAAATATTCAACATGTTGTATATTCACAATTTTTGATCGGGGCACCTCCGAAGTTCTTCAAAGCTGCTTCAGTTTCAGTCACTCTTAACACACATCACACCACAGGAAAATCTGATAAGATGATCTTTCAAAACCATCAAGATAATCAGGACGTTACCTAGAACTGTGAAAAGGGGAAAATTCTGCCCAAAATCAGGGTGTGTACCTAGCATAAGTTAGACAGCAGAAAGGAGGAGAGGTCACTAGGTTTTGGAACAGAAATTTCATAATTATCATTATTAATTCTGTTATAATTCAGCATCTTTGCCCATTTCTTCACGTGTGCTGTCACAGGTACATGAAAGGCCGTGTGACGTACGACCAGCTGAACTCAGCGGTAAAAAGCATCAACACAGCTGTGGCTTCAAAATATAAGATCCTACATCAGCCAGTCAAAACCCTGAACAATGTGTCCCGCACGCTCCACCAGCGCTTTAAAGACCAAGAAACAAAGGACACCAAGGGTATCACCATTTTATCTGTCTGTCTCTTCCAGAGCTGCTGGTCAAAAGCTTATTTGACCTCGTTTAGCACTGCAGTCCCTCATGTATTAACAGTCTTGTCATATCGAGAATTGAGAGTGCTCCAGAAAACTATTAACGTCACCAGCGCATGAACTGGTATAAGTGCTCCTATAACTAAGGTCATTTATCCTGGTCTGGTATTTAATAAGTTCTCATGGGCTGAAAGAGGTCATCTATCAACTCCTTCTGTGTCCTGCAGGTCAGTTTTTCATCGTGGAGCAAGACATCAGAGAGTTCGCCCAGCTGAAAGTGGACAAACGGTTTGTGGGCATGTTGAACATGCTACGCCATTGCCAGCGTCTGAGGGAAGTCCGTGGCGGCGGTCTTACACGCTTCATCCTGCTCTGAGACTCAGAGTCGCCCACATCTGTATTATATCACTTTGAATGGAGTCACTGTGCACTATATGTTTGCCATGGAATGAACTTCAGTGTCCAGTGTTTTATTAAAAATGAATGCTGTCAAATGGTGATTAATTGCTTCCAAAATAGGTTTTGTTTACATAATGTGTGTGTGCACGGTTTATATTTGTTATGTGTATGTATAAATACACACATGCACAAATGTATTTAAGAAAAATTTACCTTTTATACATTTAAAATTTAGATGATATCAGTAAATATCTACATGTAAATATTTTCTAAATATATACTGTATCTGTGTATTTATATAAATATAATATAAATATGGAAATATAAATAATACAGATTAATATACACACGTTATGTAAACAAAAACTTTAATTTGGAATGCGATTAATCACGATTAACCGTTTAACTGCACTATTAAAAATAGAATTATGTTAAATCATCCTCACTTGCTTCTACTCAGTTTGAGGCCTAAAACCTGGCACAGAACTGGATTTCTGGGTAAACATAAATGAAACGCAGTCAAATGTTGAAACCTTTGTGTGCTTGAAAAATGATCTGACATTAGTTTAAGTTCATTGGAGAACAAAAACTCATTATTTTGCTGAACAAACAACTCTTCAATTAATGTCAACAACAGTCATTTGCTCATAAATCTGAGAGCGTTGTTCTAAAAACCCATTAGAAATTCCCTCGGGCATCCCATGCTGAATTAGCATTCCTGGGGCCTGTTCCATAAAACAAGTTTACCAAATAAGCCAGGCTTATAGAGTTAATTTAATACAAATTAACTGGTAATAAGTCAGACTAACTGAAATAAGCCTGGCTTATACTCTAATCTTGGTTTATGGAACAGGCCCCAGGTCACTCTGGATCACTTTATCTGTGTTGATGAAATTATAAATCGATTGCTATGTTATTTATGTTGGTGGAAAGTGGACACATATTGAAGCTTAAATAAAGTTGTGGTTTTTGTAACCTCATCTCAAATGTCAGTGTCATTTCAAAAGTTGGGAAAATTGTTGTATTGACGTTTTAGTTTTATTAATTTTTGAGACAAAAGAAACCATTGCCCAAGAGACGTGTAAAGATGTATCCAACTCATCAACTTTTAGCCAACTTTTGGCATCCAAAACTCAACAGAGCATGAAAAGTTACACATCAACGGTAAGTTAGACATTTCGTTCTTGCTTTGTCATCGTCACTTGTTATAAAGACTCCATGTAGAGGAGGCTGTGTTTTCACATACAATGACGGGGGCTTTAAAAGAACTGGTAGGCCAGCTCTTACATTACATCATAGTTTGATTGTCCAGTTTTCTGAGAGAAAAAAAAAAGTTCCTTTTTTGCAGGCGAGAAGCCCTGTGCTTGTTGCAGCAATTTTCATAGCAGGAATAGGAGGAACCTTTCAATACGGCTTCCATATCTCCGTGCTTAACTCGCCATCACTTGTAAGTACCCACGTTTGGTTATAAAGTCTCTTAGGCTGATTTATTGTCTCTTTTGAGCTGCAAATAGGGGGGTTGGAGGTAATCAGTATTAATCAAATGCATTTCTGCCACTGTCTTAAGATGTGGCATCCCCAAAGGATCAAAGAATCAATACATATCAGAGCTTATGAGTTGGGGCTAACCTGTGAAATGCTGTGGTTCAATAAAGCGGAATGAATGACATAATCAACTGAGACTTGTGCTTGCATTGCAAGTTTATTAAAGAGCTGGTGAACAACACCTGCCAGCAGCGTTATGGCCATTCTCTTGAGCCCTGGGAGCTGTCTCTCATCTGGTCCTTCATTGTGTCCATATATTGCATGGGAGGGCTGGCTGGAACCCTGTGTGCTGGACATCTGGCAGGAGCATATGGAAGGTACTGGAAGTGCATTCACACAGCAGACGTCCCAGTCAGGTCATAGACTGATGCTGAGGAATGTTAGAGATGGTTCGCCCAAAAACATCTTTTATCTATTATCTATTCTGTTTTGAATTCAGTTCACTTTACGTGATAAAAAAAAAAAGTTGCAAAGTTTAATGACGGAGCGGTCGTTTTCACAAATCATGTTCACAGATGAAAATCTCATTTATATTGGTTTTATCACCTGACCACCTGCCCATGACTATTACTTGTACATTGAATAATACATATTTGTTTACTCGTCTATTAAAACACGCAGAGCAGAGTCTCTGTCCAGTCCGAGGTTTACGCAAAGCTCTCTCCGTTTTGGAAACGCCATGCCTAAATTTGTTTTCGCTTTATTACATTGACTGTTCCAATATCTTCTTGCCTCGTTTTGTATACATCTACGTTTTTGGGGATTGTGGAGAGTGTTATCATGATCTATGATATGGAAATGACCGCATTTGTCCATGCATGTTGCCGTAGTATTCACAGGCGGGAACTGGAGATTGTTGATCATTGATAGACGACAATGAACGGATTGTTCATTATTTAAATCTGGAATTTCTTTGAGTTTACAAATCCTACAGAACCTTTGAGATCATGCAAGCACACAACTGCATGAATAAGTGGTTTTTGGAAATTTTATTACAAAATTCTACAAAAAAAAGTCTCTTGCTTACTTTTTTTTATACAATAAAACAATATTATGAAATGTGATTATAATTTAACATATTTTTGTTCTATTTCAATACATTGTAAAACAAAATGTATTTCTTTTATGGCTAAGCTGAATCTTTTAGTATCTTAAGAAATCACTAATATGCTGATTTGATGCCGATCGTTTATTATAATCAGCATTGAAGACATTGCTTTACATTTTTGTGGAAAGTATGATCATTTACTTTTAGGATTCTTTGGAGAATAGGGAGATTAAAAAGAACAGAATTTGTATCAAATTATTATTAAACTGTCATTTTTGGTCAATCTAATGCAATTCATATCTTAAAAACATACTTACTGACACCAGATTGTGAACAGGGGGTTGATTTCATAGATTCTTCCGTATTTCTGCATTTGTAGAAGCATCTGTGGTATCGAGCGTTCTTAGAGTGTGAATCAATAACTCAGTGGCAGTAATTCAAAAAAACAACATGACTTTTAATTCCAGAATTCACCTGAAATTATGCTAAGTGCAACAAACAGCCAGTGGTATTTCTTCAAAACAGTCTAACCTACATTAATGCTCTCCAGGTTATGTTCTGTTCTGGCACAGGAAGAAATAAAAAAGTAAATGTTCTAACTTGAGAATTAAAATGGATAGTTTGCCCAAAAATGAAAATAACTTGAATTACTCACCCCCAAACCATTCTAGGTGACTTTCGACTTTCTCCTTTCAGATAATAAATATGTCCTGGCTCTTCAAAGCTTTATAATGGTAGTGAATAACTGCTGAGAATTTGAAGCGTATTTTATTTGTGGTGTTTAAATTTCTATAGAAGTAGCAGGATTGAAGAGCAGTGCGTTTGTGTGTGTTTTTAAATCTCCATAGGAAGACAACTCTACTTTTGAACAATGTGGTGGCAATCTGTGGAGCTGTCTTGATGTTGTTGAGTAAAACCGCCCTCTCTTTTGAGATGATCATGGTGGCACGTGTCCTATACGGCATCAATGCTGGTGTGTTGGAAAATTTGTATGTTTTTTTTTTTATTCTGTGCTATTTTTCTATGTCTGCTTATGAGTGCTGTCTGCAGGTGTGAGTTTGACTGTCCACACCATGTATATACTGGAGTGCGCCCCCAAGAGGCTGCGTGGGATGGTTGGTGTTTCTGTAGCCGCCTCTGTTTCAATGGGGAAGTTTTTTGGCCAGCTGCTTGGGATCAGGTTTGTCATTAACAGCAGGTTTATCTTCCTGTAGCATTCATATGTCAAAAGATTTAAACTTTAAGGCTTGGGTTTTGAGTCTGTGTGTGTATGTGTCAGTGAGGTGTTAGGCACTGAGGAGGGCTGGATCTGGCTGCTGGCCTTCAGCGGGGCGGCTGGTGTCCTGCAGCTAGTAACTCTGCCCTTTCTCCCCGAGTCCCCGCGGTACCTCCTGCTGGATAAGGCAGACAAACACGGCTGTGAGATGGGTCAGAACCACAGACAACTCCTTTGACATTTCAACATGCATTGATATTTCTTGCAAAATTATTCTGAAATCATTTGTTCAAAATGTGGGGCCAAATCATGGAAAAAGTTTTAGTGCTCTTTTGAAATATAACACTATGTATAATGGTTTTCAAGATGTTTCTTCTGCTCATCAAGGCTGCATTTATTAGATTAAAAATCCAGAAAAAAAATACAATATTGTGAAATATTATTTCAATTTAAAATAACTGTTTTTTTGTGTGAATATATTTTAAAATATAACTTATTTTTGTGATACAAAGCATCATTACTCCAGTCTTCAGTGTCACAATATGCTGATTTTTTTTATTATCGGTGTTGGAAGCAGTTGAGCTGCTTAATAGTTTTTTTTAGGATTCTTTGATCATTGAAATATTAAAAAGAGAAGCATTTATTTAAAATGGATAATAATGTTCAAAACTACTGTTACAGTAGT
>JAUMHR010000002.1:612712-630573 GCA_032361145.1 Enteromius fasciolatus | reverse complement strand
TCTCTTAGTAATGCACATTTGACAGTAGTAGCTTGACTAGACACATTTGAAAGCTAAATGTTACTGATTAGTTGATGACAATGGTATGTTTACTATGTTTTGAATACCATTCCAGCTTCTGTGGCTATTTTCATGGCAAAATATTCTGACTGAATTATATAATATAATATAATTTTTTAACCACACAATATGTGACCCTGGACCACAAAACCAGTCTTAAGTAGCTGGGGTATATTTGTAGCAATAGCCAAAATACATAGTATGGGTCTAAATCATTGATTTTTCTTTTTTTGCCAAAAATCCTTAGGATAGTAAGTAAAGATCATGTTCCATGAAGTTATTTTGTCAATTTCTTACTAAAAATATATTAAAACCTAATTTTTGATTAGTAAAATGCATTGATAAGATTTAATTTGGACAAATTTAAAGGTGATTTTCACAGCATTTAAATATTTTTTTTATTTATTCAGCTTTCAGATCATATATACATCTCAATTTCTGAAAATTAACACTTATATTTTAATTATATTTTAATATAATTTTTTTATAATTATAGGTTTTTATAATTTATTTTTTAAAAAAAGTTCCAAAACTGAATTTGGCTTAAAAATCTCTTTAAAAGAGTTAAGTAAATACTAAAAATGTCCTCAATGTGCTGAAACCAGCACAATCTAATAAAATATGCTTAATAGATAAAGGCATTCCACAGAAAGAACAATTTGTTGGATAGTTTTGTAAGCCGTTCTTAACACTTTAACACAATCTAATACACCAGCCAGCTAAATAACTCATGGTGACATTTTATGTAAAGATGCACCGATTTCTTGGCCGATTCCGATTTTACAGTAAGTGTAACCTGCCGATTCGGATTTTCTTTTAAATCAGATCTTCTCACAACAAAATAAACAACCAAATAAAGTGCTCAGCACCTTGAAAATGTAGAAATATAAAACTAACAACTTGCTTCCTAACAAATATCTCCTTTTCCTCATTGAGTATTATTATGTAAGGATTTTTTTAAACATTAATTACATGACTCACAACAACAACTTTAATAACAAAGAGTGCACTCTCTTAACACGGGTAGAAATAACAACGCTTAGAACTAAATACTATAAAAGGCAATAAAAGGATCTGCAGATGTGAGCCTGACCATCCGGTCACCGATCTGGGCCCATCATACAAAAAAATCGTCAGATTCCGATCACTAGCCGATCAGTCGGTGAATCTCAGATTTTATGACACTTAATTCAGAACAATAACACCACATAATTATGTTCGTACATGTAAAACACTCACATGATCTACAAATACAAGATTCAGCACTAGTTCCAGGTCTGCACAGAAGAGATGAGAGCTTACCTGAAACTGCCATAGACGATGAGAAGGATGGAGATAAGGAAGGTTGACACCTGGCTGGAGTCGACAAGGGAGTACGCCCTGAAAAGACATAAGAAGTTTCCAATTACTGCACGGCAGCAAAAAAACAAACTGAAACAAAATAACCCCAAGAAAACGCACAATGAAAGGTTGCAGGCTGGATATGTCATACAACAGACACAAAGACCTTGTGCGACCCTTCCTGGTTCGAACTATTCACACCCTTGTGAACTCAAGACATCGGTTATTGACGCAAGTGTGGGTGAAATGTGAATCAAAGCTCAGGCTGGTCCAGTTGTTACAGAGGAGTGTGTGAGAATGTCTCAAGTTACACCATTATCACCCTCCCTGAGCTCTACCGTGCTTCTTCTGAGATCTGCGTTTGCCGTTTGTAAATAACAAGCTTTTAGAGAAGGAGGTCAGGCAGTATGCTGAGGTGACTCTTAAAATATGATTCCAGCGAGCGAGCGACAATTTATTTGCTGGATAAATAATGTGCAGCGGTGAACAAAAGCGGACTTGATTGTGTGCATTTATGAAGTATGTATGAATAAGGAAAACGAGAGCAAGAGAAAGCAGGACAGAGCGCTGACCTTACCCTCAAACGACACCATTTACAATGGACAACAAATGGCTTGAAGAAAAACTCATTAGCAGTCACATAGAAGCCTAACCTCAGCTCTGTACGTAATTATTCCAAAACACAGGACAGACCTATACAGGGCTTGAGAGCAGCGGCACTTGTGCCAAGCTCTACAGACCTCTACCACCTTATTTGGCAGAACTGAAACAAGTAATATAATATCAGGGTTTCCCATACGTTGATGGGTACAAATACCCACCGCCCTCTGCCATCAGCTCCCACATCTCACATAGACAAGCGCGACTTTAGCACAATTTTTCTTTTTGCAACTTTCAGACAGTTTTGGGAGTATTTTTCCGTAATAGGCGTCTACTGATAAACCTATCAGATAGAATAGGTTTGATATGATAGGACCATGTGAATCCTCGTGCGTGTCGCTAATTGATCCTTAATTCAAATATGCTTTTCTGAAACACTATATGCTGTCCTTGACTATACTCTACCAAATAGAGCGACTATTTTGAAAAACACTTTAGCTATCGTTCAGTTATCGTTCTGCTACAAGACAATGGCTTCGATATAGTGTTACTAAAAAAGCTTTCTGGATCATTGTGGCACAGTGTTTTCAGTGTCAGTTTGTTGAAAATGTCAGCATTGATTCATTTGGCTTTAAATTTGTTTAAATCAACTAGACATTAGTGGTTTGTAAAAAAAATCGACAGTGAACCCAAATGCTTTTTACTTGATCTCACAGGGCTGTTTAATTCTGGTTTTGTGGTTGAGACCAGTCAGCGAGTAAACACTTGTGCTACGCTGTCTTCTGGTCTAAGCTGATCGTCTGTGTGGTGCAGTTCAAACAAGTAGGTAGAGCTGCAACAATGATATTTTTTCTGCTAATCTAGAGCCTCCACACCCCACCACCACTACTTAGCTAATTAATCCTTTGGGTAACGTTACCAAAAAAAAAAAAAAAAAAAGTACTACTTCTAATGCAATATTGGAACTTTTATGTAAACACAGTCTGCAACATTTTCATAGTAGACAACATTTTCATTGCAGCACTACATGTAAGCCTTTCTTTCTATATTTTGCCCGTTACCTTTAACGCTTCTCATATCCAACATATGACAGTGGTTATCAGTTAGTCAAATGGTTGTGGTACAAATACAAAGAGCCCTGCATAAAATCAAACTATAGAAGGGGATGAACAGCAAAGCAAAGATGACGAGGGGTGTTTGTAGACACAACTTAAAGACAGGTGTGAGGAATGTGTGCAGGACCTGTGATGGCCGTCTAGCCCCTAAAACCTTATAAAACTGCTCAACTGAGCTCTGATCATCACAATGTTTCAGAATCACAAGTGCCCACTGGGAAAGAAAACCGCACATGTAAGACCTAAATGTGGTTATTTAGCAATTTCCTTTAAGAACAACTTTATTATCTTGAGTTCCAAAGGTTAAATAGACTATTTACATAATTAGTGGTGTTTGCTAAGGCAAGCAAAAACTTGCATGAAAGAAAGAGTCTGACCAGATTACTATAGAGACTTGGGGAGGCTCTTTTACTTAGGCTAGTAAGCCACCACCTAGAAACCACCCAGAAACACCCTAGAAATTTAGAACCTACATAATGCCTTTCAGATTTCCTTCTGCAGCATGTTTTTATTCCATATCTTAAGTTTGGTGAGACATTGAATTTACAGCATATCGTGGTCAAATTTTAAATGCGAGTGCGTATCTAAACATTTCAAAAGCTTTTGAAGTTCATGTGTTGTCATATTAATGCCAAATAAAAGAAAAAAGTTTACTACTTGTTTTGAATATAAGCTTATATTCTTTATACACACAGAGTCGAAAAAAAAAATAAAAAATTTCTAGGGGCAATATTTAGGTCGAACAACTGTATAATGTCAAATACCAAAATGTGATCAAATAAAAAACTACATCTGACATGATATTTATGTTTCATGTTGTTCAGAATTAATGTGGCATTAACAATTTAATAATGTTACAAGACCCATTTTTTAACATCTAAAAAGCAGATCAACAGTAAAAACAGGAACTTATTAGGCAGGTTAACAAGTTTATTCTCTGTCCCCTTTTATTTTGAACTTGGTGTGTATTTTAATTGATTTGGGGCTCATTTCTTTCACTAAGCACCCATTAATTTTTAATTCTGACATTCAGAGGGGCAAATTTTCGAATATAATACTCAATGTAAAATGACAATATAAAAAGATGTAATAAAAACAGTGTGAAAGATTTAAGGTTCAATAGCATGACTGGTTTCTTTCTGCTTCAGTCAATCATTCATTTCAATAAATATATTTTTTTCTTTTTTTACTGTTACAATGAGCTGAAATATATCAACGCAATATCACAGCACAGAGAGTGACTGAATGAAGTTACTAGAGATGTCCCTTAAGGGTGTGCCCTAGTAGATAACACTCCATGTGATTTACATGATTAGGTGTCTGAATCCCCTCAAGCTTCATTCTTGCACCAGCAACTAGGGCTGGGCGATTTATTCATTGATTATTTCATGCGCATCTCTTTAGTAAAGCAGGTTTTGTGATTAGAGGTAAATCTCAATCAGCTGTTTTTAAAATAAGCGAAAGTTGATACTCAGATCCGTAGATCACTGACGAGCTACACAGTATCACGTTCAAAATCGAAATTTGATTCTGAAAACGATATTGTGTAGCTCATAAGTGATCTATGTCTGTGTATCAAATGCCGCTGACTTAATTATATAGTTACTACAGGCCAAAAAGGCAAAAGGGGCAAATGTTCTAAATTCAGTGAAATCACAAAATACAAACAAAATGCTTTAATGTAATATCATAGTTATTAGATATACTGTGATATAGAGCAAAAGCAGAACTGAATTGGGTGGGGGGAATAAAAAAAATAAATAAAAAGATCACTGTTGATCCTAGGGATGCTCATTTTAACCGGTTAATCGTTAGTTAGTTTTTGACTGATTAATAAAATCAATTAACCGGATTAAAAGTAATTTATTTATTTTTACAGTAATTTATTAAGATACTTCAAAAGGTTTGCTGCATGGTTAAAATTTGCAACTAGCATTAAACTTTTTTTGTTTTTTTTTAGAGAGTAAAAACAACAACAACAACAATATCCTAAGTCATATTTTTTAATTTCATCAATAGGCCTAATGCCAATGCAAAATGTTTACAAACATTATAATAAATTTTAATTTCCCTAACTCCACAACAAATCCTTTTAATTTAACAGCATTTAGAAAACATAAAAAATTAAATATATAAAAAGCTGTATGAAACTCTGCATAGGCTAGTCTACTTGCAGTTTTTTCTCTTTTTCTTTTTAAAATTTAATTACATTATATTTAATAAATATCTAATTAAGACTATATTTCTTTTATAGGCCTATTAATTGTTTAATAATATATATATAGCTTTATTATAATTAGCAGTAGCACTGCAGGTGCATGGTTTGATATGATAGGAATCCTCGTGTGTGTCGCTAATTGATCCTTAATTCAAATATGCTTTTCTGAAACACTATATGCTGTCCTTGACTATACTCTACCAAGCAGAATACTTCTAGAAATCAGTGTATTACTACAAGTAGAGACATGGACCACTACAATTAGGCAAAACATTTTTAACTTTACACTACAATTTAAAAAAAAAAGCTATTTCCTGCATATTCCACATCAGCATCCAATTTGTTCGCCTTCAAGTCAGCTCACTTAGCGCATGTATGTCTGAGTAAATTAACAGCCTATTGGCTGTAGATTGGCAGAAGTGGAATCATCCCACAGCTTTTAAGAGCAGGCGCTTCCCCCTCTACAGCTCACTACCTCATTTATCTTTCACAGCCACATCTGACCACTAATACCTTAAGATTTACACTGATTTTAATATAATATGTATTCATTTGGTAACAAACAGCACTAACGCCTAGCACACCCGTCAAGGCAAAGCTTCCCTTGAGGCACTTTTAGCAAATTCATGAAAATGGTGTCATTTGGGCTGACAAAAATGTCAGCAAAAGCGCCAGTAGGACCAATAATCCAATAGGCCATAACAAAAGTGAGGTGGTAAAAACTGCTCTGGCATACTACACAACAAACTTCTGTACTTGGCACTGCATTCAGCACTGTATATAGGTTTTTGCATTGATTTTGCTTGCTCTTCAATGTGATTCAGTGGTATGGTACTTCCTGAATAGCCAAATCCTGTTTAAAGGGACAAGAGCTGTGTGTGGGCTAAATGCAATGCATTATGATCATTTATAACATAGCTGTTTACTGCAATAAGTACATAAACCTGACATCTCAGTAAACAATTCAATAAAAACAGCAATAGACTGCTTAAGAATAAATAAGATACTGACTAGCAAGACCTGAGATGACAGGTTTTTTTAATCACAATTTTCTTAAACCATGAAATGTCCAATGCTTTTTAAACTAGTGTAAGTTCATCATTCATTACTCGTCACTTTTCTGTGGCTTTTTGTACATGGTTTACAGTACACTTACAGCAACTGCAGTCACCCTAGAGTAATCTAGGGTTAAGTGCTTTGCTTCAGGCTTTAACCGCTCAGCTGTCAGTCCATATCTTTCCTCATTAGTCAACCACTAGTTAAAGTCATCTTTTAACATTTGTTAGAAAAACATTTGGGCTACACAAAGTTTAACAGTGCTTCTGTCTAAACTTTCACATTAAATGCAAGGCTACTGTCATATTACTAAACATGAATATCACAATAACATAATTTCATTTCCATGTTTTGAGTGGGTGAAAAAAAGGGGGGGATAATAAAAAAAGATATCCAGCACTGTTAAAAAGGCAAGATTTTGTGTGTTAGGAATAAATTGGAAATGTATGGTGTAAAGTGGGTGTTTTATACCACAATGGAGTCAGAACCTTAAAATATTAACAATATCAAATATTACCAACACGCAATTTGTGGAGGCTTTTAGATCAAACATACAGGCTGAAGGTCAGGTTCACCATTGAGAGCATCTCAACACGTCCCATTGGTAATGCTTGTTTTCAAATTTATCATTATTATAATATCATGTGATAACCTTTAGCAAACACAGGCATTATGCACCGATAAGCCTTCAACAAGCCTTTAAATTGCCTGTTTGGAAATTGGTTACAAAAAAACACTCCTTTTTAAAAGTTTGGGGCCAATGGCATCCAATCGAATGAATGCAATGGAGGAGAAACTTGGTGCCTGTTGTAGTTTACTCTGAGCTGTATTTATGTATTATGATAGTTTACTTAACAGCAAAAATCTTAAGAGTGCGAATCCTTGATCAGTCTGACAGGACAGTTAATATGGTGGTTGCCTAGCAACAAAGTTTTTTTTTTTTTTTTTTTTTTTAATTTGACAAAAAAAAAATTGATTGATGATTTTGGCCTTAATCAGTATAGGAGACTACTAAAAACCCTAAAGTTTGAGTTATTATGCTTTAATGTTTATGATGGTTTTAAAGTTTTTTTTAAATAACATTCACTTGCAAACTGTACACAAAAGCAAGAACAGTGTTCCGCCAATATATGATGGGCTTTAAGTTTTATGTGTTCATGGTGGAACTTTTATTGGCAGCGCTGAGAACGGCAGTGACAGAGCACACAGTGGTCACATTGTCCCTCTTGTTCGTCATGGACGTTCAATTCTATCTAATTATCAGGTAGAACTGTTAAACAAACAAATTAAGACAAAAGACCAAAATCTCTATCGGTTGACATTTCTACTGGTTAATTGTCTCTACCGGTCACATCGCCCACTCCTATCGACCACTAATCAAAAATCCACATTAAGAAAGTATAGAGCATCAAATTGCCCACAAAAACAGTCAAGTATGTACTTTGTTTTAAAGTCACAGGTATGTTTTTTGATAAAGAAAAAGTGAAAAAAAAAAGATTTCTGATACATTTAGCCTACATAAAAATAGTTACAGCACACTCTTTGTACTGCAGTTTATAATGTTGTAAAATAGAGGAAGAGATGTTCAAGTGCTTCCACTTTTGGTTGCAAAATATATCTCTTAGTCAGAATTCTTTCACTCCGTTTGAGACACGTGTTGGCGCTCTTTCAGCAAACTGTCAAATTAAATCGATCCTTCAAATGGAAATACCAGCCTAACTTTCTAACAATTTCTGAGAATATTACATTCCTAAGAGGTCATGCAAAAGTTATGCACTTAGGAAAACACATCTCAAATGTATTTAACATCTCACACATCTGTCAGGTGGGCAAGCTCCTCGGCACATCTCATGTTTAGTATAACTAGCATGCTGAACTTTTCTGCAGCATTTCATGCCGTGTGCTCTATTATTTTTCAGGTTTGTTTGCAACATCTAAGTATATTGATATAAACAGTACTGAATACGTGTACAAGACATAGTGACTAAAAGACCCATATCAAGCTCAAACATGTACCGTTGCACACTTTTTTTTTATGTTGCCTTGAAATCAAGCCACTGTTTTCACCTTTTCAGACGAACTAAGCAAATCTAGCGGAACTTGAAACATGCCAGTATTGCATAATACAAGTTACCCGAGCTAAAATTAGCAGCATTCTTCTAAATTACACACCTCACAATGATTTATTATGAGAATATTTATCATTATATATCAGAAAAAAAGTTTTTAAAAGTATCTGTACTTTTTCCAAACTATTTTATATCATGTAGCACACTGTCTGCGTCTGAGAAACAAAACTAAAAACAATGAACAAAAAAAGTGCACAATATTAACAGACGAACTATGCTTCGTGTACCAGGTGGGTAGAAACGTTGTTTTGTTTACCGACAAGTCTGCTGCGGTACGACCAGCTCAATGTGCTTCTGCTCTGCCGCTCGCTGCACAGAACAGACACAGAGAAAGACAAAACTGCACCGCAAGAGTGAGAGCTCACACAGGGCAGAACTGGTGACATTTTTTTTATAAAGAAATAAAATATACTACTACAATAAAATAAATCGCAAGGTTTGTCAGTATGTATATTCTATGAAAAAAGATGCAGGAGCTAACCACAGCGCAACAGTGAAAATAGAGCCTCTTTCAAACTGTTTCACGCCGTTTCATACAACAGTATTATGGTATTTGGCAAATTCATATAAGAAAAATAAACACCGGTATTCTGTACAAACCAGTACTAACTGATACTAATTCATAAACCCCAAGAATTTATCTTTTCTATGCACTTTTCAGTCTATATACATGCAAAACTCCACTAACATTATTTGTATCATGCCTCTGATTCAATAACTACAATAAGCTTTGTTACTTGAGATATGAAACAAGGCCTCTGCTTTCAAAACCTGTCAATTTTATTACAAAATTCAAACAATACTCTTTTGAAGCTCTTTGTGTCGTGACAGATTGCTGAAGGTCTCATATAATTGCACAACAAGCTTTTCAAACACAGAAAGACGTCAAAACGGGTAAATGTACTTAGCAAGCCACTATGGTGGGTGACCTGTAACAAGTCTTATTGACATAAGAAATCGAGATTGACTGGCTAGTGATCGGAATCAGGTGATTTTTTGTATGATAGGCCCAGACCAGTCGGTCAGGCTCACATCTGACCGACTGGTCTGGGAGCGGAGCCCCAGTGGCATAATGGATAAGGCACTGGCATCCTAAGCCAGGGATTGTGGGTTCAAGTCCCATCTGGGGTGGTTTACAGCAGATGGAGCAGCGGAAGCGTGCTGGGCTCATAACCACCGTCGATGGATCGAAACCATCCTCTGCTAAAGCTTTAGGGGACAGTCGTGGCCTAATGGATAGGGAGTTGGACTTGTAACCCAAAAGTAGCGGGATCGCGTCCGGCAGGGATTGTAGGTGGGGAAAGTGAATTCCCAGCACTCTCTCCACCTTCAATACCACGACTGAGGTGAGACCCTTGAGCCGTTCCCCCAACTGCTCCCCGGGCGCCGCAGCAATGGCTGCCCACTGCTCTGGGTGTGTGTTCACGGTGTGTGCGTGTTCACTTCTCACTGCTGTGTGTGTGCACATTGGATGGGTTAAATGCAGAGCACAAATTCCAAGTATGCATCACCATACCTGGCCACAAGTCACTTCACTTCTGCCCTGATTTTGACTTGCCGACAGGTTTTGAGAAATCACTGAAAAAAAAAATCGGAAATTGGAATCGGCCAAGAAATTTGCAATCGGTGCATCTCGAATAAGAAACCTCATGTATGGAAGCAAAAATGCTGAAAAAAAAAAAGCTAAAGTGAAATTGTATCTTCGAGTCAGACAAAAACAGTCATCAATGTGCACTCCAAATTACATTTGTGTACAGAGTATTCACACTTCAAGACTGTGGTTTTTAATGTCTTTAATACGACAGCCATAAAATATTTACCAGCCACTGTGGTTTCCAAACTATCTAACTTTCCTTTCATGTCATCTTAACATCTGAGATGTTATTGCCATCAGACATGCCACTTAAGAGTCAAAAATGGTCCACTATGGTCCGTTACTACAATGTTGTCATACTCATATTCTGTGAGCATTTGTTATATGTGAATTTGAGAGTCACAAACGTTTGCTAAGCTACTGATTACTCATGTATTCTAGGCAGAGGTTTGATTACGCAAAAAAAATACAGGATTAAAATGACTAACTTCTTGTAAAGATCAACCAAATGTTTTGCCCTTTTACATATGCTAAGCTAGCGTGTTTTGAATATTATTGATAGAGGTACACAAAAGAGCTTGCTTAGTTGACATTGTTCGTTTAAACAGATTAGTGTCAGACAATTACTTGTTCACATAAAGCACATGAGGTCAACAATTAAATGCAAATTACACAGCCTGGTTAGATAATGAGAATTCTAGCTATGTTGCAAGAGGGGTTACTGCATAAATATTGGTTGTTGTGTATATCTGTGTCATATTCGTGTACACTACAGTGGCAGGTATAAGTCCGTGTTACAGTTCACTGAAAAAGTCAAGTGTAGAGTAATGCCACATCACTTCAAATACTTTAAATCAAGAGCTGTTAAATAAACCATTACAGGGAAATCGTGGCGATTTCCTGGCTGACAACTTAGATTTACCAACACCATGATTCTTCAGGCAATCAAATGTCATACAATAATGCTAAGGGAGATATAAGAGATGCAGACGTTTATGAACACCTACACGCCGGTCACACTTCCTGGAAAGTCCTATATGAATGAAAACCTGATAAAAATTACAAAAAAGTATCTTCTATCAGTTACAGATATACAGTTACTTAACTATTTGCCTTATAAAGACAATGATCAACTTCTGAAAACTATTTATGAACTTTTATTCTAAATGTGTTGCATATAATTCTACAATATATTAGAAATCTATAAACATATACATGCATAATAAATTAAATTATATACTGTGTGTGTATTTTAATGTTGGCTAATTGTTTACTTCTATTGCCATGTCAACATTTAATGCCATCTTCATGGCATTAAGATAATTGAATGAGATTCACAAGCACAAAATAAAACCAAATAAACAAAAATACAGCAAATATAATTATATATATTTTTTTATTAACATGATAAAAAAAATCTAAATCTTTTCAGGTAAAATTGTCAGAGTAAGCATAAATAAATAACATTAATTTAATATTGTAAAATATAATTAACCTGATATGGGTAATATTTGTATTAGTAGTAATATCTGATAACAACTTAATTTAAGAAATATATAAAAGCACAAAACAAAATATTATATATTACTTACAGTCAGATTGTATTACATAAAATACTAAATTTTTTGTTAAAATGTGTGTTATATTCTTTTAAAATGCTAATAGAATATTAATTCTTTTGCGTTTTAAGCATTAAACATATGGCACAATAGACACATCAGAATAAATTAATTACATTCAGATAATCTCTGAAAACAGGCCCGAAACTTGGTGGACATCAACTTGGTGGTCTATAGCATTTCATTCACTGCATCATTTAAAAAAAAATTATCTTCAACTATACCATGTGCTATCATTCTCACTATAGAGTGAAAAACGAGGAAATCTCAGTTCACAGTTGAATGTCTTGTTTACACATTACACCCGGAGTCTCTAAGCGTAGCGAGCTGCCTACCTAGAGTGCGTTTTAGAGACACATTTGAAATCATGTGACGCCAAAACCGGTTGTCTAGGTAGTCAGCTCCGTAAGATTTTGAAACACAGCCCGTGTCTTGCATATACGCTGCTCTCTTCCTTAAAGACTGGATTAGAGCAGCTAATGAGCTAAAGCACCGCAAACACGACCCAATCTACGATTACCGGCTACTACAACACAGTTTCTGACGAGAAACGACGAAATAATGATAAAATCAATGACGTTATATTGATTTAATAATGTTTCAGATTGCACTGGTGGTGTTAGCACGTTAGCGCACTGCATTTCCCTTTGTGTCACCACAGAATCAACCAAATAAACACACACAAACACACGACGGTAAATGTGCGTTATTAACAGCATAAGGATTGTAACGTTAACGTTAAATAAATTATTCGTGAGGTAAAACGGATTAAACGAGTTGCTGGCTTGACGGCGGTTAAAATTAAAACGCCAAACCCGTATATAAGAGACCTAATGGGCTACATTAGACCCAAAATACGCCTCAAATCTACACCGAAGCAATGCTGCTGTATTAACGGCGAAATTGAGGTAAAAATTACACCTTTTAGACGCTGACAGTGGCTATATGTGCGTGAATGTGCGCTGAGTGTCGATGTTTTGTGTCTGAATGGTAATATTTGCTGCTGCCACTCACCAGGAGTAGCTCTGCTCCGCCATGTCAGTCAGTCAGTCAGGCAGCGGCTGAGGACTCAGGTTGGGCTCAAAAGACGAGATTATCTCCTCCACACGCTCACGGTTTCGCCTTCTTCACTGAGCCCCCTCCAATAACAACATGGCGATGTGTTTCCTTCGGCAGCTCGCAGCAGAAATGACAATGATTGTGGCTGTGCTGCTAGCCGCGGCTAAGAAACAAAAGCAGTCCGGGGAGAGAAAAAACCCCGAAATGTTTCGCTGACTTCAGCTGCTGGCTGTCCTCGCAACAGGCCACGCTTTCAAAGGCCCTCAGATGAGCTGCAAATCCATCTTGGGTGTGCATGCAGAGAGAGCTGTGTGCTGGGTTTGTAATGGAAGCGCTCGGATAGCTTTGTTTTCTATGGCGAACGCACGAGAGCGCGCGACTGTCTCCCCTGCCAGAGGAGTGCGCGTGCACGCGTTTGCCCACACAGAGCAGATTGAAAAGACAGGCTCTGCCACACCAGGTCACATGCAGTATTACAGCCTCGACACGCTTTTTGTGATTGGCTCGGCTTAAATAATGTAGTTTAAAAGGAAAGGGGCCAAGAAGCTGCAGATGATGTTAGTTTTGAGTCCTATGATTTTTTTTTTTTTTTTGAGTTTATGATCCTCTTTAATATATTTTCTCAGTTATTAAACAATGTAAACAATGGCACTCTTTATGAAGATACAGATTAAATACAACTTTAAAAAAGGGTTCATTGTCATTTATTTCTATCTTTTGCTGTAGTGTGTCAGTAGGAAATATCAGCATTTACAAACATTAATTTTGCCATTAACTATAATAGCCAGGTAGATTATTGTCAGCACAAGGAGTCTGTCAACAGCCAGTGCGCCACACAGAGATCTCATCTGATCATCATCCAGTCTGTCTGGAATGAACAAACAGAACAAACTGAGACAGACTGAATCCTGAAGAACTGTGACAATATGCCTCAGGAAAAACTATGCAGAAGTAGATAAAAGGTGCTTTAAATGCAAAGGATGGTCACACCAAATGTTGATTTAATTTAATTAGTAGAAGTGAAGTGGTAAAAAAAACAGCTTATTACATTAGTTTTGACAGCATCCTCATTTACAGCAACTTACAATAACCTTTTAAGAGTACTGTAGCTTTGCATGTAGGTCTCTGCATGCTAAAGTAAATTATCCTTATCCAATATTTCGACAAATATATTATTTATATAAATGATTTATTTAATCATTATGATGACAAATTTATTTGAAGAGCAGAATTCACATAAATTATCCTAAATGTTCAAATATATTTTATAATTTATTTTATTTTATTTTTTAAATGGGTATCTATGCAGATATATACCTTTTTAGACATACGGGTAATTATATTTCTTTCTTTTCTTCTTTTTTTAATGTTTTATGTATTTACATACAAGTATTGCTAAGTGTTATTTTGCTATATTTGTTATAAGAAGGTAAATTGTAAGCTTCACATTTTTATTAATCACACAAAACATGAGAGAGGTGATTTGTTTTTATTATTATTATTATTTATAAGACATACATTATTTGCCAATGTACAAGACTCTGTTTTGTTGGTCAAAAGTAACATAATCACCATTACATCTGCAACACAATTGGTTTAATTCATTCAAATTATTATTAATATAATATATATTAAATTATTATATATTATTATATTAAATTATTCAAATGTTATGGGTAACAGTATGTTTTCTGGCTTCAGGTGTTTTATGTTTAGTTATGGGCAACTATTTTTGCCTGTATGGCATAGATTATACTATACAGATGGTGCACCAATTATGGCTGTCTTTTCCTGCAAACATTTTCTGCATTGGGTAAATTACCAGTGACTCAATAAGTCAATAAGTCAATAAGAGGATACAATGGCAATCTCCTGCTAATTCTAAAGCCAAAACTACAGGAAAGGGCACACCATTGTTCTTTTTTTCCTCAGTCCAGAAGCTCAAGTCAGTGTAAAAGAGCTCAACGGCAAGGCCTTTGTGTAAGGTATAGAGAGGAGTCGGATAAATCCCCCTGGGGGCTTCAGCCTGGGATTACAAAAATCTGCAAGGAGCTGTTGTTCACAGAGATTACTCCCAACCTGTCCTTGTAACTACAACAGCTGCTTAGAGAGACAGTTACACATCAATCCTCAAATCCTAGTTATTACAGAAAAAATAATAGTGTTTCAAGAACTATAAATATACCTCTTTTTATCAGAAGCATTTTTACAGACCCTTGAATGTTTGACTGAGTGCATGGAACGCAGTGTATGACATGATAGTTTAATATTCTTTATTTAAGCTGTTTAGGACATCTTTTGAGACATTTAATGCAAAGAACATGAAGAACATGTCCACTTCCTCTTTTGCCTTTTCATTGTATCATCTATAACCACTAGATGGCCTGCCAGTGAAAGAAATAATCAAGCTTCGCTATCAACCCGGTCAGTGAATGATTAAAAAAGTGTGGGTAAATACAGTGTTAATCATAATTAATGTATACACACACACACACACACACACACACACACACACATAACCTATCCAGTGCATTATGATGACTTCCCGAGGGTTGTGATTAAGTAATTAAAGTCTGTTAAACTAGAAAATAATGTGGTAATATTAAACAAAATATCAAATATGAATAATATTTCACTCTAAAAAATATTTTTGGCAATAATAATAATTAAAAAAAACAGCTTCTTAACTTTTAGGTAAACCTTTTTTGGTGAAAATCACAGGGACCTTTAAAGCATCTCTTATGTCACCAACAATCTGACATCTCTCCATCTGATTAACTGATGTTAATTTGCAATTTAGTTACATCTTCATGATGCAAAATATTATATTATTTTTTTATTTCACTTTGTTTTTAGCTGTGTTTTAGTTTATGATAAGTGCACCTATCAAGCAACTCTTGATAAATGGGAATGCTAACAGATGAGTTATTTTCAGGTATTATAGCTCTCCTCATAGCATGATGTAGATCCCACGTTTTTATTAAACATGAAAAAATGTAGAGCAGGCTATATTTATTGGTTATTGCACTCGAAAGGTGAGTGGGCTTTAAAGGAATAGTTCTCCCAATTTCAAAATTAGCCAAAAATGTACTCCCCCTAAAGGCCAACTAATAGCCTATGTAAAAATTTTGTTTCCTCATAGTAACAGATTAAAAAAAAAAAAGTATTATTACACTTGCTTGCCATCCAAACAGCTGATAAAAAATCCTAATAATCCACAAGTAATCCCCACCACTCTGGTCCATTAATCTATGTTTTGTGAAGTGAAAAGCTGTGTTTGTAAAATAAAAAGTATATATTTGTATAGACATTCTGACGGCACCCATTCACTGCAGAGGATTCACTGGTGAGCAAGTGATGTAATGCTGAATTTATCCAAATCTGTCCTGATGAAGAAACAAACTCATTTACATATTGGATGTCCTGAGGGTAAGTATTTGCATTTTTATAAAATTTTGTTTTCTCAAGTTGACTTGAGAGAAATCCAGCATTCATCCAAAAAACAAATAAATAAAATTTACATATTAATTGTTCACAATAAGATATAATAAGCATTGACAAAATAGGGTGAATATTCACTTCATGTGAAAAAAAACAACAACTGATTTATCTCCTTTTTTATTTTTGCACTATGTAGTGCAACAATACTGTGGGTACATTGGTACAAATGTGTTGTATAGACAAAGTGAAAGTGAGTAGATGGTTAAGAAGAAAAGAAGGGTAATGTGTTATGTGGCATTCTATCTAGGTCGTAAAAGGAAGGGAGAGTGAACGTTTTTGTATCATGACTTTCATAATGATTTCCTTTGTAACAATTCCTGCTGACAATACGAGAACTAATGAACCTCATCTGAATCAACAGGCATCACTGACATCCACTGACGTACACTCGTACTGCTCGCTGTCAATCTGGTTTAAGCCCTAAATGGAAAAAAATACTTTTTTCTTGGGAACCAATCACTATTAGTTTCTGAAATAGCAAAAACAGATGAAGGAGATAGAGGCTTATCTAGGTGGTTGACTATCAGATGTTGTACTTCCTGTGCACAGCTGGGGCGCACCTATGCTCATGCACTCTTACTGATTCAAAGAACCTGATTACAGCTCTCATGCACCTGCAAAACCAAGTAAAAAAAAAAAAAAAGAACATGCAAGAAAATCATTTCTCGAAAAAAAAGAATAAAAAGTTTGTTACTTCTGCTAAACCACCTGTGTGAAACTGAGGGAGAACGATACACTAAAATCACCTTGGTAACAGTTAGTGGTTTAGAAAAGTGAAGTTAGCACTGAGAATATGTATATTGATTTATGTAATATTATGTCAGTTTAGCTCTGTGACAGGAAAAAATTGGCCCATAAATGTGGCTTAATAAAACCTTGCTGTACTGTTAATATAAAACGGATCCTTTTTAACACAAAACAAACCCAATACTGTGCTTAACTCACAAGATAAGATGTCTGGCTTTGCTAACTTCACCTCCGTGAGTATAAAGTTACTGTCCATGTCAAATGGATACCCTGGTTACCCATCAGGGTGTGAGATATCACTGTGCAGGAAGTGAAGAGGCTGCACTCCCTGGGTGACTCACAGAGGGTTTGAGACCAGTGCAAAACATAAACAGAGCAACTGGCTGCACTAGCAGAGGAATATTAAAGAATATTCTGAGTTCAAAAGTTTAACTAAACCAACTCATAATTTTGATTATCGTAAAAATAATTTTGACTGATTCTTATTTTCTATGGAAAAAACAGTGAGAATTCTTAAAGGATTGAAGGCAGCTATTTGGTGGCAGTCGTGGCCTAATGGATAGGGACACAAAGGTCACGAGTCCCAGGTCTGGCAGGGATTGTGGTAGGGGGAGTGAATAACCGGAGCTCTTTCCACCTTCAATACCACGACTGAGGTGAAACCCTTGAGCAAGGCACTGTTCCCCCAACTGCTCCCCGGGTGCCGGAACAATGGCTGCCCACGGCTCTGGGCGTGTGTTCAGGGCAACCTGATCTCACAGAATTGCGTGAAATAACCACGAACTCTTAATGCATAATTCCGTGTTGGTATCACGTAATGAC
>JAUMHR010000002.1:571663-585835 GCA_032361145.1 Enteromius fasciolatus | reverse complement strand
GTAATAAAATATCGATATTGGCCGTTAGTGTATCGATTATTTATTGCGACAGAGGGCACAACAATATATTGCAATATAGATTTTTTTTCCCACCCCTAACGCTGAGCTCCTTCTATATATGTTACATCACCTCCTGCATTTGGTCATTATCAGTGTATTTTAAGTACAAAAGGTACGAAGGTACAAAATAGATTTCACTGCTTTAATAGGTTAGTATATTAATGTTGTATCAGTGGTTACGGTTTATTATTAGGTATTTGACTTTACATTTAACATAAAACCATAAAAAAATATTGATACTGTATTTTTCACGGTTTTATTCTGGCGACCACAGCTGCCGTTTTTTAGCGTAATTTTTTTACTTTTTCTATAGTTTCAATAGTTTTATTTAATTGAGTGCATTTCAAGTGATTTTTTTGATTGAACTCTCATCTAAAATGTTTGAAGTTAGTTATTGTTTCTCTAATTAATGTCTATGTTTACACTTGTGTTCATTAGATGCTGTCCGAAAGAATGTCTTTTCATCGACAGCAACCAACAGTGAAATTGAAAACGTGATGAAAAGGTGGCTGCACCTGGCCTCGGACCGGGAGGGAGGAAGAAAGAGGCGCCAGAAGGACTAGTCTACATGCTAGTTAGGTTATGTAGGATGGGTAACAGATATGTTTTAGCAAGAATGATGCATTTACAATACTCACAAGACTTTAACAAAACACGATAAAGGCTGTTGAAAGCATACAGTCCTTTACACCAGACCCTAAAACAGTCCGAGAGTCCTAGTGTGCTGAACTGTCCCAGTGTGAGTATCCACCAGTGCCCAAGAGAAGTCATAATGTTGAACAGGTGAGACTGAAGAGGTAAGTTCACAGGATTCAAACTCCACAATCCAGCAAGTCTTTCTCATTACAGCTTTTGTAATCTTAAAACGACGCCGTTGGGTTGGGCTACAAGACTTAAAATGGAGCCTGAGGTTTCCTGGTTTTATTGATTTGACGTCTCCTGTGAATATTGTAAATACACTATTCTTATTGAAACCTATCTCTTTCTTTAATGTCATTCTTTTACCAATATCAGGCCCATTTGAAGTCTTGTAACCCAACTTACCTGGCTGATGATCACAATGTTGTGATGCATTCTTTAAAAGTTCACTTCCAGTGCAATCGCAATTTGTTGTAAGATGTTCTATTGATGATAATAATAATTGTAGTTTAGTCTTTGTATCAAAAAAATGTGAAAAAAGTAAAATAAATTGCACATTTCAACTGCTTTATAATTGAACGGTTAGTCTTTGTATTAAAAATATGTAAAACAAAAATAAAAATTGTTCATTGGAATTGCTTTATTGAGTTTTTATTTGAGTATGATGGCATTTATATGCTGTCTTTGAGCCTCTCTCACCATTTCATTTGGAAACTGCACAGATGTACTTATTGGTACATATTTCGTGGCTCGCAAAAAAAATGCACCAATGTACACTAATGCCATCAGACCAGGTGATTGGATGGCAGTGCTGATTGTTTTGAGAACAAGTAAACGTCATTAAAGAAAAGTGTCTAATAGATTGATAAAAGTTGTAAATAATACACACTCACAATTTAGAAAACAAGGCAGATTATTAACTGACAAAATATATCAAATTTATTTAGTTGCTTGAGGATGTATCTTCGCTAAAAGCGTACACAAAAATAACTGTCACAAAATGGACTACGAAATATTTTAGTTACAATCGGAGAACAAAACAAGTATTACCATACAGAGCATAAGAACACATATATTAGTGAATGTGCAATAATATCAGTGTTGCTAAATGATGTAAATTTGATACAATATTATGTAAAACTGTAAATTCAAACAATAATTATAATTGAACTCAGGTAGGTCATTTGTCATTTACAAAAGAAACAAAACGGAATTGGTTATAGGTAATAGTTTCTTTAGACAGGGAAAAGAATATGGCCAGAGAAATAGCTGGACTTGCTTAAACCGTTAGCACCTGCAGAGACCCCTATCCACACAGAGTCTCCTGTCTGCAGGTTCAGAACCACTTTCCCTTCGGCTATGGATTTTGTACTTGATGTGCTGATTGTTTCAGCAGTTAGCTGTACAATATTATTTTTCTTTACGGTCACAGTGCCCAAAGTCTTAGTTCCTATGCATGAGAACTCAAATTCATAAATGCCAGGTACGTGGCAGAAGAACTTCCCTGAGGTTTTGTTATAATGGCTCTGTCCGTTGTAAAGGTCCTGACTGAACACAACAACCTGAGCATTTGCAGGAAGGCTGGTGCCAACAGAAGCAAAGAAGGCAGACTGTTGTCCTGTGGTGTTAATGGGAGGTCCTGGTGGGCCAGCTACACCTTGTGGGCCTGAGAAAAATATTTGAAGAAAAAAAAATCATTAAGCAATATTGATGACATAATTAATACATAACTATTTAAAAAAATTGCTGTAAAGTTGTCACTTTGGCTCCATATATTAGTTATGTTATGTGGCTTAAATAATAATAAAAACTTTATTATTTATGTTGATGGTAAATCTAGGGGGCATGATTGGCTTACCGGGTTTCCCTGGAGGCCCTCTGGGTCCAGGAGGCCCTTGGAAGAAGTCTGTATCTGAGGGATAAATGAATTTGAGTTATATGTTATATGTTGGACATACAAATTCTGCTACTGATAACTACATAGCTTCTGGGTTCATGAATTTTAATCACGTTGTCTGTGTTTGCTGAAATCAATACAGGGACGATAATAGGTGAGCGCCAAATAATGAGATTTCACACATTCGTTTTTAAGAGCTCTGTTACTTTGACAGGACTATACAAAAAGTAATATTGTTTATGGTAAGTGCAAGGCTGAATGGTAAGGAAAACTCATTATTTGCATGTTTGTAAGATGAAGTGACGGCGAGTCGTGTGTCTTCACACTAGTTTAGAGTTTACGGTAGGCCTACTTCACATACAGTCACACATCCATTGCAATAAAATGAAAAAAATATATACTACCAAAACTAGACACTGTACAAGCACATATAATAGTTGTAAGAAGCTCAGGAAGAAAATTGCAGTCATTGGCGGGGGAGGGGGGGGGGGGTGTATGTACAGAGTGACTATGTAGTAATGTGCCTTACCTGTTTCAATCCAAGGACTGAGGTCAAAGGCTGGGATGTCCTCACAGTTAATGAAATCGTCAGGGCTGGTGAAGCGGAAAGGATCATTTGGAACCCTTTGGATTCCGGTGTTGTCACAGATGATGCGGGCTAGCGACACAGAGGTCAGTGATGCTTTCTGTTTGGTGTTGAACATTCCATGGTTCTCCCACCACAACCTGAACACATTATGACACTTTGCATTAACACTTCGCAAACACACAAGGTCTTTCAGAGTTTAGTTCTACACACATGCCTGGAAGTTACCTTGATTAACTAGTTCAAATATGTTTAATTAGGGTTGGAGCTAAACTGTGCAGGATTCCCCTGGACTAAATACACAGAGATCTTTACCTGTCACCGTCACGGATGTGTTGGAACTGTGTAGAGATGAGGCAGGCAAAAAGGGGACCGACACGGCCACCAGGAGCAAAAGGTTCAGCGATGCCTCCCAACCAAATGTCAATGTTTTCAGGGGTGCCATAAAGCTCAATCAACTTGTGAGCTAGTTCAGTGTTGTTCATCACCACAGCCAATTCTTGCTCATTTTGAGGGTCGGGCAGTCCACAGAACCGACGCCATGCATTATAGCCTCACGAGGAACAACAAAATTATATCCAGTAAGTATTCTCTAGTAAGTGATGGTTTAGCATGTAGTTGGGTTTAAATGGTTTCAAGAATGTTCTACATAAAAGTCCAGAATATTTACCTGGTATACCGTGGTCACGGCCTCTTTGCATGTTCAGGGCAGACAAGTCCAAAGCAATGTGGGATGTAAAGGCAAACAGCCTTTCTCTAAGAGCATTCACCATCATATGGTCCTGTGTATTCAGTTTTGCTGGCCGACCAATTAGTCCACGGAGCAGAGGATCAATGCCACCTAAGCAAGAAGTAATGCAGACATGAAATAATATTGAAAGAGGACAGTTGTGGCAAACTCAGTAGTTATGTCGCAACAAGCTTCACAAACTCACCCTCAAAGATCACCCTCCAAGGAGAAAAGAAGGTCTCATGAAGGGGCACACTTGGAAATTGAGGATGGTTCTGGAAATTTTCATCAAGACGAAAAATGATAGGTTGGATGGCCAAGTGGGCAAACCGGAAAGCAGCAGTGGCAAAGACATTTGCGATGGTAGGGTCCACATTCTCATCATAACCTGGATATGATCCAATGTGTCTATTGTAAGCTTCGGGACCCACGATATGTGGTAAGTATTCCTCAATCACCAAGATCTAAAAGAGATGGGAGAGGTTGATCATGCATGCATGTCTTATGTTGTACTCTGCACTGAGCTACTTGTGTCTGTGCACATTTTATTGAGTGTTTTACCTGGTTGAAGGCGCCCACGATTTTCCTTGCCTCTTGATATAGGGTTTCGCTACTCCAGGAGGGGTTTAACACATGGAGGGCACGTGCCAATCTATTGTGCTCTCTCAAGAAAAGTGTGTGTAATGAGGTAAGGGCAATGTTCTCAACAACGCGACCATCTCCTACAAACATTAAGAGTTCATTAGCATTTCCCACATGGAGTAATATTTTCTGAAAATGAAAGTGTTACTGACCTGCAATGAAGCAAGGCACCTCTGTTAGGGTGGAGTCATTAAGAGTTTTCTGGCGTGTTGCACACATTTTGCTTACTACCTTGGTAAAGGGCAGGTGCACTCGTCCATTGTCAAGGAACTGCTCATTGACACGTAGAAGACCTCCATCATTGGTCAAGTCTCGAAGTTCCTTTGCAAGTCCATCCTCTGCCCCGTAAACCTGTCCAGCATCTAGAAAAGCTGTTAAAGCATTGATCTGCTCCCGAACTTTGGGGTTCCCACCAAACAAATAGGCAGTGTTCCCAGAACCACAGGCTGGTGATGAGCGGAAAAACGGGAGACAGGAGTTTGCATGCAGGCGTTGATCTCCTTGAGGGACCTATCCATAGACATCAAATATAGCATGAAATTCGGTTTTTACACAAAAGCAAGTGCGGGACAAACATTGACAGAGAGACTTGACTGACCGGAATTGGGAAGCAAGGTTCAGAGTGTTCACAGCTCTCATCACAGTTGAGGCCATTGCTGAAGGATTTAATGCTTGGTGAGGTAGGTGTGAATGTCAGATCGTGGTCAACCCATTGCCCAAAGATGGTGAGCATGAAGGTAAACTCCCGATCACTCTTTATGTCAGCATCTGCAGTCCTCAGAATATTATTCGAAACCAATCTGACCTAGAATCAAGGAGGAAGACATTGCTAATTAATGGTGGCCTCATTAATTATCAAGTAAGCTATTCATAAAGATCTCCAGCATACCAGGGGCAGCACTGCTCCATTGTGCAATCTGTTGGGATCCCAACCTTTGGGCTGGGAGATGTCATCTTCATATTGAGCAGGCAACCAGCGGGTAAAAGCAGTGTTGGATGCACCAAGGAGTGGGTTCCGCCTGGGAATGGTATATTTAGTTGTTAATCTAGGTAAGCCTTTAGTCTTTTAAAAAAAAAAAGAGGAGGAAAAGACTAACCGGTTGTTGCAGACGCTGGTGATAGTTCGATATTTGTTAATGAGGGGTGTGGTCCTACAAGATGGCGGCTGGGTTTGAGCTGTACAGCCTGTCAGACGTCTAATGGTGTTCAGCTCATCTGGAGTCAGCAGGTCTACGAGAAAACACAGATTCGCAGTTTTGACCATAGACCATCAGACAGGGATAGATCTGATCTGTATTATGTGTTGTCTTCATACCTGTAGCATTGATAGATCTCTTGTGTACATGATGGGCTTTCTCACTGATCAGCCTGAGTGTCTGCACCATGTAGTCTGCAGCTCTCACAGCCTCTCGTGTCTTTCGAGCTGGCTGTTTAAGTAGACGTAGCTTGTCGGAAGGCTTGATGACATCTCTGCGCACCCTAGCTAAACTCCTAGAAGTGGGGGGAATTGGAAAAAAAAAAGTAGATCCATAATTGGGAAGATTGAACAGGAACTTTCTTAAATCAATGTAACATCTTAGAGCAAACCAGACAGTGATGACGTGATCGTATCTACGCCAAACTGACCAAGATTGTGGCACCAGAAAGTATGATCTATCTATCTATCTCTATCTATCTACTTGCATAGATTATCATATCTCCTAGGAAGCCCCATCCAACGTTATCAACTTTTGTTATAGATATGCAAGTACACACGGTGCCATCTTATGACTGCCGTGGCCATTAGGATTAAAGTGATTTCGCTCATGCTTAAGGCACTCCAACAGCATCAGCACTGAGGTTACCTGCATTACTCTAGAGGTTTTCACTGCATTACTCTAGAGGTTTTCACAATACTTTGGATATAAGTGTCCATTGCCAAATCGATAGAAATCTGTTCAAATGATCGCTGCGTGGACGATTCACTTAAATCACCGCTTAAAAATGCAGACCTTTATGCAGTCCCTTCAAAATGTTACTCACTCGTCACGAGAATACTTGTAAGCAGCATCCACTATTGTCTTTGCTTCTTCAAATGAATCTAGAATGAAAGGTCTCCCGGGACTCTCTTCTTCTGCTAGAAAAGGATAATGAGATAATAATAATAATTAGTGAAACCTGTATAGAATGGGTAGATGTGTGAAGACAGAATGGCAATATCTTTGGGATTCAGTATGGTCCAATATCAAACTTGTTTAAAAACATGTATCCTAATCAATAATAAATTCATACCAAAATGGTTTGATTTATCTAATTCATAGGAGAAGTTATTTAACCCTTTCTCCGCCATTGAGGAAATATCTCATTAAATGGTTTACAACACTTCCCCGCTAAAGACAAGTTTTGACTTCAATCCCTGTTCTAGGTGTAAGGAACGCCCTAAAGCATGTCCTGAATGAGTTACGGTGCTGTGCGTGTGTGTGTAGGATTCATATATTATGTATGTATATATAGGTACATATACATGTAGTCTAAACATGTGTGTGTGTGTGTGTGTGTGAGAGTTTGTTTGATTGTTTGTGTGTGTGTCTGTTCTGTTTACTGAATGCAATTTCAATAATTCCTATAATTATTTTAAAGGTGAAAGAATATGATATCTGAATGTAATTTTTTTTTTTGCCCAAAATGTTGTTGTATTAAACCGCTTTTAAATCTGCTTTCAAGTCATGATAAAACATGAAGATATTTATATATATATTTTTTATTTATTTATTTATTTTTGTTTTGAAAGCAGAGGTTTTGTTTCTTGTTGAAAATGCTGGTGATGACTGACAACTCCTTAAAAAAAAAAGCTGTTGTGGAAAAAGGGTTAATGAAAGGTTAATAATGTTTTGTTTTTTAATTGTTTAAAACTTTTCTTTTATGTAAATGATAACTGTCGACAGTCTTTTTTCATTCGACTTAACTACAGTGTTCCTCAAAACAAAGTTTCAGCAAAACACAAAAAAAATGTGTTTGTTTTTAATGGTTGCAGGTGGGATAGCATTTTCAAATGAAAATAAATAAATAAATAAAAATAATAAAGGATAAGGATAAACTTTAAGGATAAGAATAAACTTTATTTGTCCCCGAAGGGAAATTTGTCTTGGACAAGGTACTACTGAGTTGCTCTAGACAAACGATACTAATAACCAACATAAAACAAATAAAAACCGTTAAGAACACTGTCTACATTACATAATACAATAAAAATACGAAACACAGCAAAATACTAATATTCAATAAGTGCTTTGTTCATCTTGGTAGAATTCAACAGTCTTATTGAGGTAGGAACAAACGAACAAAAGTTACACTTTATTTCTAATCAATTCTTGTCAGTATAATAACTTTTTTTAACGCCTAATAAAAATTCTTACATGTATAAAAAATAAAAGGTTGGTTATGATTGAATGATTCATTTGTAAACTTACCACCCAATGAAATGGCACAACAGCATCCCACCACAAAAAGAAAAGTGTGAAGATTCATCTCTGAAACACATATTTTACATTGAGAAATTAAGACAGTAACCATATAAAATACATTAGGCTTATAAGGTTTGCATATGAAAATTGGTTATGATCTCAATTTATTTTTTCTGGAGTAAAAAATTCGATAAAAATTATTAATTTAAAATTAAAAACAATGAACATATAAAACAGCTCCCATAGACAACAGTATTTTAATATTGAATCTCTATTGTATTTTATTGACCAGAGAGAAAAATAGTAAAAATTGAAAAATTAATGTTGATGTTAAAGTCTGTCCAAGAAGTGTCTAATTAAGTACTTTGAATTTGAAATAAGCATCCGAGATGAACAAAACCTATACTTCTATTCACAGAGAATTTGTCTTACCTGAGCAGCACGTCAGGTTCTGAACTCGAGACTCAGAGTATTTTGTGGTGGACCGAGCTGTCCTTTTATACTGTCTCTAAATTGTCACCCTGTTCATTGCTACTGAGTTTTAGGTGGAACATCAGGTTTGCTGCCTTCCAACTTAATATTTTTTTCCTACTTCAAAGGTCAAGATCAAAACTCTGCTGAAACCTGTTCTACTACATGCCTTCTGCTTCCAATTAATAGCTTATCCTTTTAATTAGCATGCCCCTTCAGGTTATGGTACATGTGTTTTTTCTTTAAAACCTTTAATAGTCAAGTCACCTTTTTTATATAGTGCTTTTAGCAATACAGATTTGTCATGAGCCGGGTTTCACATTCATCTCTGTTCAAGTATCTCCTAAGTCTGGGACCAGTTCTGTTTCTGCCTGATTTGACATTTACAATTGGTTTCTGATTGCTGCGTTGCTGATTTTCAGCATTTAAGCATAATAATTTTCAAAAATCACAAGAATCGAATTAAAACCTTTATTTCTATTGTAGTATTTTGAGAAACAATAAATCTCTCCTGGAAACACCCTGACCATCCTTACGCTGAAGAGCATTTTTTAACAGTCCAGTCATCTGTTTTCTCTGGCTAAGATGCCAGTAAGCTCTCGTGCTTACAATACATATTTCCTTCTTCAACTTTATTTAGCTTCAGGACTTGATTTACCAGTACAATTATTTTTCTGACTACTTCCTTGATGCATTGAAATTGAAAGAAGACATAGTTACGTGCCTTCAACCTACACTCAAGGAAGGCCAATGTATCATTTAGTTTTATTTATCTTTGTCAACAGGTTCCACGTGTCTGAGTTAGGTTGCAATTAAGTTAAAATAATGATTTCAGTTAACTTAAGTTAATTACATAAGATCAACTTAATGTTGTTTAGTTGAATCAACTTAACATTCTTGACTTTGATTTAGTCTTTTCAGTTATTCTCACATTTATATAGTCAGCTTCAATCAAAACAAATAATCCAGTTTCATTGATGAGCTTATTCAACATTTTCTTCACAACTTTTACAAGAAAAAAGAAAGAAAAGAAACCTGCTTTCTGTCGGCACAAGTAAAACCATGTATGCGTTTCAAAACCTATCTATTAAGTGTAAACAAAACACAACTGTTTCAGGTCAGTTTAACACAGCGTCATTGTTTATTAATAAGAAACTTAACAAAGTGGTGTTAAATAATTTTTTTAAAATAAACTGAACGTACAGAAGAAACATTTCTTCTCAGCTTTAGGACTTGATTTACCAGTACTGAACTGTCACAGAGTGCATGGCATTATGTGCTGTTGTGAATCAGAGTCTGAACCTAAAGAAAAGCTCTTTCAAGACATTTTTAATTACTTCCTTGATGCAGTGCATTTCAGAGAAATCATGATAGCACACAAACAAGGGCTCAGATAGCAACAAGCCTTAAATCTAGAGAATTATGATCATTGTCAATTGTGCTATCATGTCACTTTCTTCTTTGTTTCTGTTTTTGCCTGATGCCTTAGGGCACAAAGGCTTTTTGCTTTTCATTTACAGTTGTTTTAGTGTACTATTGTATTTTTCAATGTAAGAAATCACAGTCTGAAGCTAACATACTTCATCATTGTAATCAATAATCACAAAAGGTGTGACAAAAGGTCAACTCGGAACGAAGAATGTTTTTTGGGAAGGTACCTTTATCTCTTTCAGATGAGGAGAAGATTTCAATCTGGTGCTTCTCCATTTCCATGCTGTGATTGGCTGATTCCATCAGAGCGGGGGGACATGGTGTGGGCCACCCTTCTTTCCTCTTGTGGAATTTATTTGCATAGTCCAAACACAAAGTTAGAAAAGTGTCACTAAAGTTTACCTGGTGCATTTCTCACTTACCAAACCCCAACCACAATACATTTGGCAATGTTACGAACACATTAAGTCCAAACATGATGCAAGAAGATTGAACTGTCATGCATTAATTTTTGTTTGTGTAAGATGTTGCACTACACATCGCTGAGAATACCTATTCCTCAGAATAAGTGTGAGAAGTTTGTGTGGTTTGCCTCAGTTTAAGGTTTCAGAACATAGTAATGGATGGATTTGGAAGGAACTTTGTGATCTCTCTTTGTTTCACCCACTTCCGCTGCATCCTAAGGAATTTTAATGGCATCACAGAGCAAACCCTTAAGGGTGCTGTCCACTACAAGTGTTTTCTTTGCTTCCAAAAAAGACCAAAAATGGGTGTTTAATGTTTTCTATATTTAACCCATTTAATCCCAAATTGTCCCCAGAGATCACATATATGAATTCGTGTGGTATTTGTAAGGATATTAAACAATCAATGTCAGCTTAAAAAAAAAAAACTCAATAATTGAAAAGTACTGTAGTTCTATAGTGTAACTGCATTTACATAATTACAAATCTCCAGCAATTTCTTTAAAGACTGGTTTAACTTGTTGAGTGTGTTTTATTCCATTAACATGATGTAAATATTGTCTGGCTCAGTTTCAAAAATAACTAAATAGCAGTCTTAAGCAGCGGTTTGGCACAAATAATCACATGAAATCATGACAAATTAAAAAATTCTTATTATAAACTTCATTATAAACAGAAATAAATAGCATAGTAAAATTACAGAATGAAAAAACCCCATAACATTTAAGGAAGAAATATATAAAAAAATAATAAATAAACAAATAATGAAACGGTAGAAATCAGGTAACAATACATTAATACTAATCAATTGTAGTAACAACTCTGTGTTGGTGTGGAACTCATTGAACTTATGGATTAGATGACACCTGCCCTAGACATCATGAAGCACTGCATAGTCTGCAACAAACACATGTACAGAGGTCCTTCTTATTAGTTGCTAACAGAACAGCTTAAGAGGACTGTTAAAAAGCGCTTATTAAAAAATATTCAAATGCTACCATAAAATAACCTGGTATCTACAGGATTTTAAGTTTAAGAACTTTAAAGACCCTTTTTAAGGTCTGCACGAATTCATTAGCTGTCCACTGGTTCACAATTAAAACATGTAACAAAGCAAACGGCTTCTCTGACGTCATGTTGCACTTTCAGAACTATAAAAATGTAGCGTTTGCTCCAGGAATACCTGGACACAAAGCGGGCAGCGCTCAAGTTTATTCAGTCAAATCATAGCCTTTACAGTTTAATCGTCATAGTACTCCATACAACAAATTTTTTTTCGTCTACCATGTAAGAGTTTCCATGGCCTTAGAAGCAAACCATAGTTCCGTGCAAACATTTCTGTCATGTGTTTGCCAAACAAAAGTTCTGCTCATTGTTTTCAAAGAAAATACAGATTTCGAAACTATACAAACATAAGGGTATCCCCTTGAACTTGGTAAACAAGATGATCTGATTACCATCCTGACTGGAAAGTAATGTTTTCATGGTAAGTATTTCATTTATTCTTTGCTAATGTTAGCGATTCCAGTGTAATGTGATACTGCGCTGAAATAAGGGAACGGCTAGAGCGACTCAAGAGAGTATTCATATTATAAACTCTTTTTCAAATGTCTTAAAACTGATCATTTGAGTCTAATATGATCCAGCGAGCCGTATACACTCCTTAGGCTGCCAGTTGCCCATCACTGATCTACAATATACAACATATTCCTTCGGTTTCACGGACAAGGCTCAAGCCTAGTCCTTGACTTAAGTCTAAACTGTTTTAACTGAACAAAACTTGCACTGGCTGATCTTAAAATGTATAGATGCCTTTGTTTAACATAAGGATTTACACAAGTAATGTTTTTTCTAAGGTATGTTTATAAAAATGACTTAAATGTCCTAATTGAACTATGGCTTAATCCTAGCTTTCGCTAAACCCTTTCTGGAAACCTGGGCCATTACCTATTATTCAAAGGCCTAGTTTCCACTGGTTTATGTGTGTTTTTTCTTATCAAAAGATAATTTTTTATTTAATCAGAATGGCTCAGGTTTTTTATTTACATTGTGGTGAATGGGGGGTTATAAAGTTGGAGAATCAGAATAATTTTGGATGCACTAAAGTACTTTTTTTCTTTTCTTTTTAAAACAAAAACAAACCTAATATGAGCCGGAGGAAAACAACCAGGCAGTCACCTTGAGTCACCAATGAGTAAAAACAATAAAAACATTGACATTGATGAATCAGCAGGTTATCATCCACCCCCGTCATTCTTCATGTCTACTGTACATAAAGCAGAGTTCCAGGAAAGTTCACTGAATGTCACTCACGCCCATCGAGGATTCGGTCACGTACACACGCTCACGGTTACCTGATTACTGATTGCCAGCACCTGCGCCCACTTACCATGCACACATACAAGGACTCTAATTCGTTCACTCAGCGGCTGAGCTCGAGGTCACAACCCAGTCTCTGGTTCTCTGTCCGCCAAGCCTTGAGTATTGTATTTACCTTGCTGTGATATCCCGATTTGAGGACAACTCTTTATGTTTGAATAAACCCTTTGTTTAGAGATTGAGTGTGACACTGAAATTCTTTAGAAATGTAGCTGAGCAATTTGAAACGGAACTCCAAGGAAGATGAAACCTAAATATGTATGAATACCAGAAAGGAAATAACTCAGGGTAGCAGTACAACGTAACACCAAACAATAACTGACAGGTAACTGAACTGAAAGTAGATTTTAAGCAAGACAGCTGATGAAAGAAAAACAGGAGCAGGGAGTTAATAATAACTAATTAACAAATTAACCAACAAATGAAATCATATAAACAAAAACATGCAGACGCACTCTGTCAGCATTTGTAAGTGCAAATAAAATAGTTTCACTTTCACAACGAATCACAATGCTTTCAAATAAGATTGAGTTGTGTGAAACTCAGTTGGGTTTGGGAAAGTCATAACTTTTATAAAGAATATCTCTTTGGTTGTGCTATCAGAATCTTTGCGACTTTAAAGATCTTATCTAGGAAAGTCAAGTCACAAAACAGATTAGCATTAATTCTAGATGTATTGAGGACGAAAGAGAGAGAGATAACAGCTGTGTTGTCTAAAAACAATCAAGGGATTTCCCACCCTGCAAAAACTGGTCGGAAAGACATCAATGCAAGACGTCTAAACAACGTCGAAATTTGGCTAAAAAGGGAAAGACTAAAAGACGTCTTTTTCTCAGGTTGTCGAAATGTGGTTGTAAAATTAAAGTTAAAAAGACGTTTTTTCTGGCCCAGATCTAAACATGAATTTATGATTATTCATATTTCATATTCATTTCATATTCATTTCATCCTTTCTATATAAACATTTTTTTTTAATATATTTCACCCAAAAAATTCTGTCATTAATTGCCTTTTTGTCACCTCAAACCCTTTTGTCTTGTCTGATGGCAATGAGTTGAGCGTTGTTGAATCTGTCTTGTGGACCAGGAGATGCGGGGGTTGTGTTTTTCCAGTCAGGAGAGACAGAGGATGACAGCATTCGTGGGGGAATAGTTTCTTGATGCATGGTGCATAACAACTTACTGAGTATTGACAGCACAATGTTTTATTGATTGAGGCATGTTTTGAAGGCTTTACCTGTTCAGCTTTCTTCTGACACTGTCTTTGAGGGTCCTTCCTTCAGTTCTGCACAGCTTTGACATTATATGTGTCAGTGTACAAGTTCATCACTAACCCTTTAAAACGCTTTATTCCAGCAGTTTAAATATTTCAATTCAATTCAATTCAAATTTATTTGTATAGCGCTTTTCATGATACATATCATTGCAAAG
>JAUMHR010000002.1:534751-552536 GCA_032361145.1 Enteromius fasciolatus | reverse complement strand
AACGACTGCCCACCGTGTTGAGTTCACCGCCACCGGCGAGTGCGGCCGCTGGCTCGAGCAATGTGAGAGCTTCTCCTTCTCTGCATAAGGAGGTGATGAAGTCGTGGGAGGCTCCTTTCTCAGCCAGAACCGCCTCATCACCATCCTCCGTCCTCACTACCCTTGACGGGGGAGCGGCCAAGGGTTACGAGGGCATTCCCCAGGTCGAGCGTGCTGTGGCAGTGCACTTGTGCCCGCGCAGCGCCGCCACCTGGCGGACTCGTCCTCGCCTCCCGTCCGGCCCCTGTAGAGCCACGGCAGCTCTGACTGCCAAAGCCTACAGTGCGGCTGGACAGGCTGCTTCTGCTCTTCATGCCATGGCCATCATGCAGGTACATCAGGCCAAGGCGCTTAAAGAGCTAGACGAGGGTAGTGCCGACCCGGGGTTGATGCAGGAGCTGCGCTCGGCAACCGACCTCGCCCTCTGGGCGACGAAGGTCACAAGCGCGGTCCCTTGGGCGGACGATGTCCACACTACCTATGGCTGAGCCTGGCTGAAATGAAGGAAGCCGAGAAAATTTGCTTTCTCGACGCCCCGATCACCCAGGCCGGCCTATTCAGCGACACTGTGGAGAACTTTGTGCAGCAATTCTCCGCGGTGCAGAGACAGACCGAGGCGATTCAGCACATCCTGCCCCGGCGTGACCCTCCAGCTGCCACCTGTCTGCCACAGGGCCAGTCTCGGTCGTCTTGTCGCCGAGAGCGCCCCCATACCGCGCAGGTAGACAGGCCTCAGCGACGAGCTCCGCACAGGAGGACGCCGCCATCCCCGTCTCCAGCAAACACCAGGCCCTCGAGGAAGACGGCAAAGAGACCCTGAGATGGGAGGCCCGGAGAGGCGAGAAACTTGTTCTGGGGAGGTGGTGATCGCACCACTTTTGTTCCCTTTTATTTGCATACCCAAAAGGTCAAAGATAGAACAAGCACATCACTCTCTGGGCCCAGGTGCGTGTCACACGATAGTGAGCAGTCAACGACTGCCTCACGGTCGTCCACGGCACCTCGCTTTGCCAGCGGCCAGGAAGTCACGGTTCAGGGACCCCCGGACTTTCGGTCAGTCCCCTTGGGCAGTTGCTATGTCCCCCTGCCACCGCCTCGGACCCATCACTGGAGGCCCAGGGACCTGGCTCTCGGCTCCTCAGCAATATCTGAAGAGTGGATACAGCTGCAGCCAATTTATACCCGCTCAGCGGGGAGTGGCTTAAATTCCACTAGCCATTCAGATTGAATTCTGATTGGCGTTTTCTCTCTATTAGAGCGAATCAGGGCTCCCCAGTATTGACTCCAGTCTGTCGTCACGACATAACGTCTCCGTTCCCTCCATCAGGGAATGGGGGTTAAAATAGGTAACCTACACGATCGAGTCTGAAATCACGTGATTAGGCCCGATTTCCAATCATGTGATCGGATCGGGACATCCCTACCTTACAATGACTTGCCTTAAACAAATCGATAGGCATGTTAAAATAGTATATAACAATATTTAAACATTAAACACTAAAAGAATAAATGTGCGACACAATGGTTTGTGCAGGGTGACACTATAAAGCGCGTTCTGCAGGACAGGGGCACGAGCCAGTACTTATTTTTCTCTGATAAAGGTAGGAGTAATACGTCATTCAGACATGTAAAGGGTCTTTTATTTGTGTGTACTGACAGTAAACCTGATTTTATAAAATAAATAAAACAAGCGCGTTCTTGCCTTCTCGTCTGTAACAGCGCTTCACAAAATGAGCCGAAACTCAGCGAAAAAGACATGATAAATATATCTATAGAAAGCTTTAAATTAAACAAAATTAAAAAAATATTTCCAAAAACTAATTGATTAAATTAAATAATCTGTAAAGATGACTTCTCTTTAAAGACACGGACTCAGACAACATTTGTTTATGAGAATAATTCAAATGTCTTCCTATTGCAGGGGTAGGCAATTTCGGTCCTGGGGGCTGGTGTCCTGTATTTGATTAGGGTTGGAGCTAAACTCTGCAGGACACCAGCCCTCCAGGACCGAAATTGCCTACCCCTGTCCTATTGTTTTCCCCTGACACATTCATGATAATTACTTTTGCTGGGGAATTGCGGCAAGATTGTTGAATGCATCTGAACGCAGATCTCTTCAGCTGACGGCTGCTCTCTCTCTCTGCGGCGGGACAATAAACACAGCGGAGTCACATTTAGCTGCGGAGCGCGGTCTCGTGTTGTATTCTACGGTGACCGGAAGGGGACGTCTTGGGGTTCACTTTGTTGTGGTCACAACTTATTAACTTGTGGGAACGTGATATTAGTTCCCTCAACATAAGACGTAGTGGCCACGAGTTTACTGCATAAACAAACCTACGTGACCATAGCAACCTGGGATTATCAGAGATGTTTAAAACAAAGATGATCCAACGGCTGCACTAGCCATTAGACTATATTAATAATTATTAATTTGCAGAAGTATAAGTCGTGGCCATGACAAAACTAAGTGAACCGAAGACGTCGCCTCCCGGTCACCGTAGTATTCAACGGCGCCGCATGGCAATCTTTTAATCACTAATTGATGGATGTCTAAAATAAAAAAATAAGGAGAAGCATAAAACAGGCTCAATACCCGGCCCACGTCTGAACTATGAAGTCAAAACTGCTGTGCTGGAACTTAAGCGGCTTCAGCAATAAAACACCTCAGAAAATATAAAATTAATAATAAAAATAAATCGTTCATATAGGCTGTCACAGTCAGCTGGAGGTGCCTACCCAGCTCTGGGGATGGCACTCCAGCGCCCAACGAACTTTCTGTGTTTTTTGTCCGTTTACATGCTTGGACTCACGCTCACGAACTCATTCTGTTTACATCCCGGACTTTCATTCATGTTTCTGTGTCGTCATGTGTATTCACTCATGTCTCCGCCTTACCCATCAGTCACCACAGCAACACATTGTCTAACTCCACCCATTGAACCAGTTTCTTGTGTATTTAACCCGGAAGTCTTTGTCAGTTTCCCACGGTCCATTGCACTGTACACCTGGTTCTTGCATTTCGTCTTGTGTTAGTATTACTCTGTCTTGTTTGTTGGATTTACCGTTACCGACTCTCGCCTGAATATTGACCATTCTTCTGCTTTGCCTCTGACACTGTTGTTCCGCCGTCATCGACTCTGCCTGCTTGTACTCTGAAGTTTTGTCTATTAAACAGCTTGCATATAAATCCGCACGCCTCTCGCCTCCTCCCTCGTTACATAGGCATGACATTGAATATAATAATTATATTGATATGGATAGCGGGTATGGGACAGCAAAAATTAAACAATTAACATTCAAAGCACATCAAATCATTGCCATCAAGATATTCATATTTGAAAAGTAAAAGAAATACAAATATACAAAAAAAATAGAGATAAAAAAATAACTAAACAGAATTAAGAAACAAACAATTAAGGGGTTATACAATAATAATCATACCAGAGAGGAGGAGTTTAGTTTTTGGAGTGTACTCAGAGCTTGACAGTCCTTGAAGAGTTTCAAATTAATTCCTTAAGTCTACTTTGAAATGGGAGATATTGGGCTTCCTTTCTGACCATTTACACTTGTGTATGTAAAACTTAGCTAATAGTATGAAAAGATTTAGTATAAAAATATGACTCTTTTGCATGTCTTATTTTATCAAAAAAGAAAACAACATCTCTTTTACTTATATTAAAATTAGAACCTCTTAACATCATAAACAAATATTCAATATCAATCCAAAAATATTTTACATACATACATCGATTCGAAAAAAAGGTGCAAAACAGACTCAACATTCATTCCACAAAAAACACACATTTCAGATAAATCATCTTTGTATCTCTTAAGGAATTGGTTAGTTGGGTAAATCATTTGTAAAAAAAAACAATTCATTAACACATTAACACAGAATTTTTTATTCTAAGTCCAAACCAATTTCCAGTTGATATTCTCAAAGTTTATTCCAGAAGTACTTACATCGAAATGTTGCAGGGCAGTGAACCAAATATCTAAAAAGCACATTATTACATATTCTATCTTTGATATTAATGCCATTTAATGAGATTGATTTTTTTTTTGGACAGCGCACTCGACGTGCTTTGTGTTTGAGCCGGGCGTGACGTGTCAGTGAGGTAACGAAGCTTCATTTCCACAGATCACGTGACAGCCTCATTTAAAGCAATGCTCCGGAACACTGCTTCGAAGCACTAGTGTGTTGAAAACTCGAGACGTGTGTCGACACTAGGTGATCTACCCATCCCTACAATGAAGATTTATCAGATCCTTCTGCTACTCTTTAGCTGTCAGTTCTTTCACACTCTGGGTAAGTCATGTGTTTTTGTAGTATATTTCATTCATATTTTAAAGTCTATGTATAAGAATCTGTAGGCACTGATTATTTTGCACCATGTTTCACAGCTTTAGTCTGTACTGTGATGAGCGGTAATCTGAAGCAGATAGACGCTGGGTCTGGTTCAGTGGTTGGAGTGAACGATCAAAATGAAGTATTTGTTCTGATTGATAATGTCTTCACAAAGATCAGAGGGTCTTTAAAACACTTCAGCGTCGGTCCTGCTGGTCAGCTGGGGGTGAATTCAGCAAACAACATCTTCAAGTATCAGAGCGGTTCCTTCGTTCAGATTCCAGGTGAAGAGTGCAATCGAGCAAAATTACAGGAAAGACCTGTTTAATCGGTCATTAATGTACATGATCCTAATTTGTTTTAAATGTATCATCTTATTATCCACCATTGACTGTGTTGTTAGGGCTTCTCAAACAGGTGGATGCTGGAGGTGATCAGATCGTTGCAGGTGTCAATATGAATGATCAAATATATTGCTTAAATATGGATGATAACAACAAATGGCCATCCAGCACTACTCCATGGGTTCAACTTAATGGATTGCTGAAGTATTACAGCTGTGGCCCATACAGCTGCTGGGGAGTGAGCGGCAATGACCAAATCTGGCTCATGAGGGTAATGAAATGTGTTTAAAACAAAAAAAGAGTTGGAGAACAAGTTCAAGTGCTCCAAAGTGTATATAAAAAATAAACACAAGGAATGGAAAAAGAAAAAGGGAATAAAAAGTGACTTTTGTTTATCTTCCTGTCTCTTGCAGAATGTGTCTAGTAATGTCTGTTCTGGGTCTGGCAGCTTTGGGAATATTCCTGGATCTCTGTCCATGATTGAAGTAGCAACTGATGGCAGTGTTTTTGGTGTCAACTATCAAGGGAGCTTGTTTCAAAGGTGAGCTGAACCGTCATATTTAATAAGTGCTGAGTTCATAAGGAATGATTGTGCTACATTTGTGAAACCATCATGATTGTCTATTGCAGAATTGGTGTCACTCGCTCTAACCCTGCTGGCACAGACTGGCAAGCAATGGTTACCTGTCCCAATGGCCACAAGCATGTGACCTTTGACCTAGGAGTGCTGTGGGTCCTGTGTGTTGACGGCTCCATCCGTAAATGTACTTTATAGTCTTTCACTTCAGCAGCAGGAGCTCAATCATTCAATATTAACAGAACTAAAATTTGTCATTTCTTTTCCTCTTTCTTACCTTTTCCTGCTGTTGAACCAATAAAGCCTTATGAAAGCATCTATAGCTTGTGTTTCATTTGGTTCAGTGGTTAAATTGTTTCAGGATACATGCAGCACAACAAACAGTTCCCATTTATTCAAATTGTCTGTTTTATTTAGATTCTCTAAATTTATAGGACATGTTAATATTTATAGAAGTGCATGATATTATCAGTGAAGGATATTAACAATTCATACTAGCTACTTATCTAAAACATCCCTGTGTAGTAATGTTTGTGCACAAGTGTAGTTACAGTATAGTAACACTCCATAGACTGCATTATAACTGATATGATCTTTATTCTTCTGTAAGACAGCTCTGATTTCCTTTTATGCATGCATCTTCAACAAACCAAACCTTGAACTCAAAGTTCTAACTGTGAGAAAATGTGAACGTGGCACACAAGCAAAAAAAACAACTATCATTTGTGTCTTTTCGTTATGTTTCCACATAGGGCGTTGTTTGACCTGCGAGTGCTTTGACTGGATGTGCAGTACATCCTGCTTGATGTTGCATGAATTTATCCAACATAAATATGATTAACTTCAGAAAGTTATGGCTGTGGTCTACAACAAACTGTATTGTGGAGCAATGAATGTTCATCAGAGCTACTCTTCTGCTGTCAGTTCTTTCACACTCTGGGTAACTGTGTGTTTCAGTAACATACATTATTTTCTTGTTTACTTCTATATAACATATGTAAATATATTTTATTTGTAGTTATTTAACATTTGTATTAGACTACTGTGAATGATGAGCAGTAACCTGAAGCAGCTCAGTGAGTGAACAATGATAATGAAGTGTTTGTCCTGATTAACAATGTCTTCACAAGATCAGCATGCTTGTTGTGTTGTGTTTGATTCAGTGGTTCTTTGAGCCAAATTCAGAATACAGCAACACAACTTCATTTTTAAAGGAGCAAACATACATCTTTTACTTTATTTACATTGTTTATTCATCTCAGTCACTTATATGTAGCCAACTTATTCATTGCAATGGTTTAATATTATTATCAACAAAAGCAATGTAAGACGACTGCTTCATAACAGCCTATGGTGTTCAACCGTGTTTATAATGCACAGAAGCAACTTGCTTTCTAACATATAAAAATTGTCAATAAAAACAAAAATGAATGTTGCCTCATGCTCATGGATGCGCAAAACTACACTTCCCATCATGCAGTTCTTCAAGGGCGCTTCCGCAAGCGCGCGCTCTGCACAGGCTTCGCAGTAACGGATGTTCGCGCGCATCGAATGAGCTTCTGATTTAACTCTATTTACCCAACGTTTACCTTGAGATATCACGTAAGTTATTTGATTCATGCACCTGTTTATAATATTTGAGCACGACTGTAATGTTGCTATAACAGATCGTTGCATTGAAAGGAAGCTGTTGGCAGATGGTCACCTTGCTGCGCGCTCATACGCTCGGCCTTGCTGGTTCTTATAGTAAAGTTAGTAATAAACGAGCGACGCCATTGATTCTTTTCTCTTTAATATATGCGTAACGCAACAGGTTAAAGCGAAAGCATTGCTTCTTTGGAAAGTAAATGCACTTTTTGTACTGCAAACAGCACCACTGCAAAGCACGAGGATGCAAGCATAAAGAAATTGTTGGTTACCTGCAGCATAGTGCTAAATGCATTAGTGTAATAAATGTAAACATATATGCTTTTTTTTGTCTTTGGTTTGTTTGTTTTTTTATTTTAAATGGTATTGCCGTGTTTTTCAGAATGCCAAAGTCAAAGGAAGTGTTGTCTTCTACCTCAGACAGCGACTCTGACAGTGAAGTTGAAACGAAGGTATGGGAATTAATATCCTCACAGTAATTTATTCAAATGAAATAAAAGCATATCACACCTAAGAGGATTGACAATTTGGGCATTTATTGATAATAAGCACCAGTTTTGTGTTGCAGAACATTGCAAGTAGCACCATTTTAATGTAAAATGCATAATTTCTGAGTAGGGTTGTAACCAGGGGAGGCACACGAAAAAAGAGATGAGAAAAAGAGTCTTATTTTGCTGGTCCTAGTCTGCATATTACTGTACCAATCAACAGCCTGAATGTCACTTTCCAACCTAAAACCCCGCCCCCTTGGGGCGATCTCAGTCAGATTGAAAATCGCCCCAGCCGGTCTCATATTGTGAGAATTTTTTATTTATTTTTTTTTCAAATTTTGGACCCTACAATGCATTTCAATGGGCACAGGGAGGGCTCGCCCCAACGTGATTTCGTAATACGCACTGTACGTAATGCGTGCTCGAAGATGTACATCACGCACGTGGATAGCAAGACCGCCAGACTGACATCGACATCATGGCTAGCAACTTGAACTCCATCGTGTCATTGAGGGATTTACTGTTCAGTTGTGTGGAACAAAATGTGGATAAATTGGCTTTAAAAGAATTAGGACCACCCAGACCAAATTTAACTATCAAGCAGATATCAAAAAACAAGGGAAAACATACTGCCGCGGATTTTCCTGGAGCAAAACATGGATGGCGGGATGTAAAGTGGCAATTAAGCGGTTATCTTTGCCATCACGGAACAGTTGCCCCCCCAGAGATATTTGTCAGGAGCCGCCACTGGTTGTAACGGAATAGCGGTATGGCGGTTTATTGTGATATTGACGACATGTACTATTATCTAGGGCTGGGCGATTTGGCCTAAAATTAAAATCTCGATTAATTGAACATTTTAACTCGATTACGATTAATGAACGATTCTTTTATTTTTTTATTTTTTTGCCCTCATAGTTCACTGACAAATCTTGTACAGTAAATATGCTCACATAATAAAAGTGAGAGATTTTTGAACGAAGGGTGCTTTAACGTTACTTGATTTAAAAAGTAGAAAATAAGCAGTATCTCTTCTAAATAAATAACTCTTGTAAAACCTGTGAATAATATTTTAAACGGTGCACTTGCATCTTTTGTAAAAAAATATTTTAAAGCGCAATGTAAACAACAGATTGGTGTAATGAATATAGGTTGCATGAGGTTATCGTAGGGATCTTGCCATGTCGAGTTCTTACTAAGAAACACGAGCATGTTAACTTTTTCAGTTTGTCTTGTACATGCCTTAATGTATTTTAATTAAAGTGACTTTTACCTTATAAAATAAGACACTATCAAACTGTAAATCTTGTACTATAGGTGACTACAGGCAACATTTTTCAAATACCTTATTTCATATATTTACAGTACACTGTAAGTACCTGTTCATAAAGGCTGTAGTGCATTCCTAGTTATCATGGCAGAGATGTCTTTGTGACGCTGTCGACTCTGTAGAACAGTGGCATTTGAAAGCGAATGTCTAGCAAACATCAAACCTAAAACTAACTTTACCGTGCTAATATAGCTGTGTCTGAATATACAGCACAAACACTGAAGTACGTGCGATGCTCATGGTTTTTAAAACGTCTGCTGTCTCACTGTGTGAAGATGTGAACTAGAGAGGATGGGTACTGTCAGGCTCGGGTCGGGCCGGGTTCGGACAGATATTTAGAAAGATATTTTCTGAGACTATTATCATACCGTGAACATCTCATACCGTTACAACCCTATTTCTGTGTTACTGGCTTTGTGTTTGATGTGACTCTCTGTATTACAGGCCAAGAGAAAGAAGCAGGCAACACCAGAAAAGCCATCAAAGAAGCAAAAAAGTGGAGAAACCTCCAAAGTGTCATCTGCCTCTAAAAGCAGTAGCAGTAAAAATGACAATATGTTCCAGGTGAAGAGTGCTACGAAAACAAGCACATGTTTATCAGAACATACTCTCACTACTATAGTGTTTTATGTTATATTAAATTATATGTATTGTATTGTTTTTTTAAGATAGGAAAGATGAGATATGTGAGTGTTCGGGATTTCAAGGGAAAAGTGTTGATTGATATCCGGGAATACTGGATGGACCAAGAAGGTGAAATGAAACCAGGCCGCAAAGGTAGGTGCTACTCTCCTACTGTGCTGTGTCTTTTAAATGGATTTTTATTTTAAGATGTCCTTGTTACATATGCACTTGCTCTTATGATAACAATAAATTGTTTTACTAAAGCATTCTGTTGAATTAAAATCGAGTGATGGTAAACAAATATGGGATTCATTTGGATTGAATTGAACTTGCCGACTCAAAACTCCAAATATAAAAAAAGCTGGGTTTTTTTTCTGTTTCTCAGAGCTCTGTTTGATGTGCTTGTTGTAGGTATTTCACTGAACCCAGAGCAGTGGAACCAGCTGAAAGAGCAGATGAGTGAGATCGACGATGCCGTGAGGAGAATATAACACCTGCCAGCCTGGATGCTTTGTTTTTAGCAGATTCTTGTTCTGCGCTTCTGCTTATGTTGCCCTCCAAACCTTCTCTGATTCAGCCATGGACACTTCACCGTCCAAGAGACCCGTCATAAACCTGACACACGTGTAATCGCTAGGTGTTTCTTTGTAGAGCGGCGTGCTTCACAAAGTCAGTGTGGTGACCAGGACACTTTGTTGGTGTATTTTAGTATATTGGGTTTTGGAGTAGTTGTTCGTTGTATGTGTCTTTTTATATTTGAGGTTTTCATGGTTGGGGTTTTAAAGGGGCTGGCCAGAGAGACAGGGTGTGAGTTTGTGCCCTTCGTTTTTAATAAAGATGGTAGACAAAACAAAGGCTGTGAGTTACACGTTTTTTTTTTTAGTATTGAACAGATACTGTACGGTTCATAAGAGTTTTATTTTCGTCCATTTGATTTTGTAAGGACGCATTCGCTTAAAAAACGTGATATTCAAAAATCAGTTTTAAACTCTTCTTTTGAGATTTCTATTCAGAAAATGACAACTTTGTCAACATTGACAATAATTTAGAAATATTTCTTGAGCAGCAAATCAACATGATAAAAAGATTTCTGAAAGATCATGTGACGACGAAGCCAGGGATAAAGATTACATCATATTAATAAATTAGATTTTCAAATATATGAAAAATATAATGAACTAACAATGTTAGTTATCTGATAAATGCACAGCTCCGTAAAAACGATTACTGAGTTAGGAGTAAAATTTTTAAGATGGAAACGTCTACGTATGTATAGATTGTATTATTTAGATTATTTTTATTTAGATGTGATTTTTTTAAATAGAATAATCTGAATTGATTTCCCGCTCCCCTGGGTTGTAGTGTGTATAATATGTGGATCACTGAAGCCATCTGTTGGTTATTTTGGTTTCAACATCATAACCTGCCAGAAGAAATGCATTAAACATTCATCTAAGCTACTAACCCTAACCTTAGCTCATGTAGAATTGTTATGTCTTATGTTATTATACTATTGTGTCATTAATTATAAATCGTCAACCAAAACCTTTTTAACGGTCACAGAGTAAACACTGGTCATCATCCACTAAACAACGGTTTAAAGTTTTCTGATCAAAACAAACTTTTTCTGGTAGAAACTGTGAGAAATGAAAACGTGCAGTAAAATTGGCTCCGACCGGATGGAGTCTGAACCTTAAAAAAAAGAAGTTGATTGAAAAGAGTTTGTGGTCATGATACATTATGCAGTTTCTTATCGAATCTGTAGGCTTGTGGCGACCAGCATGGAGTTGTTCAGATTGTGAATCTTTCGTTTTCCAGCTGTGACCGGAATATTCAAGGAAGTGTAACTTTGAGTCTGGCTGTAACCGTTATGATGCTGTGGGTCACTGCTGAAGGTCAGTGATTTAAGTGCTGCTTTCGATACAACCAATCATGGTATCCTGCTAAATCTTATTCTGAATCTAAATCTGATCTTAAAAACAGAACCTTCTCAGTGGCCACTGGGGAATTTTCTTCTTTGTTGGTTCCTTTATTATGAGGCGCGCACCAAAGGTCTATTTTAGGCACTTTTCTCTTTTCTCTTTTTTACTTTTCACTGCTATATATGCTAACAATACAAAATATTATCTTCCAGCTAAAAACAATAATGGTTATAATTTGGAAGTTATGTGCAACTGCTATGAGGAGATTAAATATTAGGTGACCAGTTATCGTTTTGCATTTAAATGAAATCAAAGGCTAATTTTTGGTTTTAGGTTCTTCTCCTGATTTTAATTTGGCTTCTTCTGCAGTTAGCGTTTAACCACGTGTAAGAAATCTTGAGGTGACATACTAAACCTAAACAATCAGTGCTGTGGCAAAGGTCAGCTTCTTTCATCTGAGATCAGTTGAAATGTGGAGACTTTAATGCAGATTCTTATAACATCACGCCTGGATTACTGTAATTCTCCTATATTGTGGCCTGTCTGAAACTATAATTATAGCTGTAGAATTTTACATTTACTCTTACATTCATACAGTAGGAAGAAAAGTGTTTTAAAGCGTACTGATTTGAGAACAGTTGGGCCTGGAGATAGGAAGCATGTGTTCACCCACTTTACCCTGTATTATATTATATGATATTAAATTCTACACACCCATGTTTATTTTGTAACTTCACAGTTCAGTCACTAGGTGGTGGAAGAGTACAGTAAAGTTTGCGGCTCTGTTTACTGTCCACAGCAGCTTTCGATCTCTGGACAGGGCGAAAGATGCGCATTTAGGACCCTGGGGCGTGTTATCTGTGCTCGATGTGCAGCAGACCATCACGTCTGTGTCACATTATCATTACAGGCTGATACGGAACTTCACGCTCACTTTCTGAGTGAGCAAACAGCATCCGACGCAATGAGGGAACTACATTTCAAGGATAATTTCTGGGTAAGTTTTTCGTATTTTTTGGGGAGATACATTCAATTCTTATTACGAAATACAATGGACAACCTGTTTATTTATATAATACTAAATGATAGCCACCTTTCTCTGATTTGCTAAGTTTAACAAACCTGTCACTTATCGAAACAAGGGCTGATTTCCCTTTAGAAGGGAAGTGTGTTCAACACATGATGTCTACCCGTGTCCTCCCTTAATCAACCCAAACAGTTCATTCTAATAAAATATTACGTTGTTATTCTATTTAATTTTTTTTAAGAGAGTCTGTCTGTATGCTATCTGACTGCCAGCCTGAGAACTCAGACCTTATTAGGGAAAGCAGGCAATAAGGTGCAATTTAGTTTTGTTTTCTTAGCTTTTATTTTGGGAGATATTTCATGTTGACTGTGGCTTTGGGTATGATGCTATGTCTGCCCCTCAGACTCATAAATTACAGAGACTGAGCTCCCGTGGGTAATGATAGTGAACAGTCCAAAGCACCATGTTTCTGAAGGCTGCACAATGAGGAATTGGTGGTGCGTGTGGCACTTTCAGATTACAGATGAACTGTGTGACTGTTGTGAAGTTACTTGATGAAACTTGGTGTGTTTTATTCTTCCGTTGTGGTATCAGAACACCGATATCATCAGCACAGCTGGATATGACAGCATTATCCAACACCTGAATGATGGCAAGAGGACGTGCAAAGAAATCGAGGATTTTATGAAGGCCAGGTGAGAAGTCACAGTCATTAACACCTCGGCTGACCTCACCTCAGCTCTTGATGTTCCCACGGTTATGACTGAAGTAATGTTATAGAAACTGAAGTCTTTCAATAAAAGGGGGGGGGGAAAGGGCAAGCATTGTTGCAATATTTCCGGTTGTTGATGTGAAATTGATTTACAGCTTTAATGTGCCACTGTGTTAAATCAGAGAGTAACAGAAACAAAGACTGGAAGTTATAGTCAACACAAAATTAAAATACTCCATTTCACTTTCTTAAAGGGATAGTTTACAGAAGAATGAATTAGTCTTCTGTCATGGTTTACTCATTTTTAAGTTGTTCTCTCTACCGTCACACATAGAGAAAGAGATTTTGAAGGATGTTGATAGCCAGACTGGTTGCTGGTCTCTATTGACTTCATTATGAAAGAAAGAAAAAAATGCTATATAAATCAATAGGGACCTGAAACTGTTTGGTTTCCCAAATTCAAGTACCGTCTTTTGTGTTCAACAGAAGGAAACTCATACAGGAATGAAACAACTTCATGCATAGTAATGTTTCAGAAATAATTAGTTGACTTAAAAATACTTTGCCACGACTACAGCGGATATATATTATCCAGGCCCGGTTTCACAGAAAGGGTTTAGCCCAAGTCAGGATTAAGCCATAGCTCAATTTAAGTAATTTTTATAAACTTACCTTAGAAAAACCATTACTTGTGTAAATCTTAAGGCTAAACAAAGGCACCTATACATTTTAAGATCAGCCAGTGCAAGTTTTGTTCAGTTAAAACAGTTTAGACTTCTAGTCTAAACAAGTCTAGGACTAGGCTTAAGCTAATTTATTAAAATCTTATTATCCTAGCGGACTGTTTGGGATACTCGGACAACAAACATGTCTTGATGTGTTACAGAAATAAATGTGTATTCAGAGTTAAGCTGGGAAGGAGAAAACGTAGTATATATAGAAAGTAAAACAACAGAACCCTTCCCAGAACACAACAGAAAATGAAACGGATTTAATGGTTATAATGGGAATTGTATTAGTGTTAATGGATGGGGTCTATTGGTGGTAACTTAAATCCTGTTGGGAAAATGTTGGTTTTACTGGAAGAAGTTAATGGTACTTCAATGAAAACCAGTATAATTTCTGTGATGGGTTCTACTGGGTTTTTTTAGCAGGGAAATACATTTCAGGCATGCTAACCGACTCTATGTGTCATTATGTACAAAACACTGATCCTACAAAAACACTTATTTTCAGAGCCGCGATAGAAGAAAAATATGCTAAGGAGCTGCTGGGTTTGTCCAAGAAAGTGTGCGGACACAGTGAGATGAAGTAAGTACCCGTGTATAATTTCAGTTAATGTAAGCGTTATACAAAGTACAATTTCTTTTACAAAGGAGTAAAAGTGCTTGATTATTTGTGGGGTAAACCAAACTAAGGACATCAAATTGTGTGGATCAGTTTGAGAGGTGTACCATTCATATTTTCACCTGAGCCGTATCAGAGACTGTTTTGAGACAGTGCTGGACTGAGCTAGTAGAGAAAAAATGCCTTAGCAAATTAACCATATAAATTTAACCAGCATCACTTACTATCGGTGTTATTCTGATATCGAGCCGCAAAAAGATTGATGTACTGTTTTGGATTAAGCACGGACCTAAGCAGTGTCTGGGTTGGTCACAAGCTTGCAGATGGTTTGTGGTTGGTGTCTTTCCTTTCACGATGAGGTGTGGTGAAGACGAAAACAAGTTTAACTGAGTTCTATACTAGTGACTGACGTCAGCAATTCTACACTTTTTTTTTTTTTTTTTTTTTTGCACCAAATGGATGCTGGTAACCTATCAGCGTTTCTTTTTCTGCCTTTAGCACCCTGAAACGATCGCTTGACGTTTTCAAATTACGTAAGTAAAATACTGTCTGCAAACGTAATGATTGCAGTTTATTGTTCTGTCACCCTTCCTTATGTTTAAAATGTGTGTTTAGAAACAGAAAATGTCAGCTTGTCCCATCTGCATTTGGCCCAAACCATGAGGGAGGAAGCAAAGAAATTAGAAGACTTCAGAGAGAAACAGAAAGAGGCCCGGAAGAAGGTAAATTAGACGAACAGCATTATATACTTCATTATTTACTGATCAAATCTGTCATGTGTCTTTCTGCATTACCATTAGAAGAAGCACTCTCATTATCTCTTTGCTCACGAGTGTTCAGTTGCATATCTACCCAATAATCTGAGGCATAAATGTGACCAGTTGCAAGTAAAAGGCAACACTTATTGGCTGATAGCACCGCAAAATCACGTACTGTTTTAAACACTGCACTTTTTGAAGCTGTAACATCGCAAATAACTTACTGGGAATAATATTTTAGAGCCCCAAATTAAATCTGCACTAGTAAATCATCCACAGTAGTAGAATTAAATATTAGCAATATATGAAGTAGGTTTTCTGTTTGGAAAAAACTCCTCTTGTCTGCCATTGGTTAAATAAACAGGTAGCTCCGCCCCAACTTTACACCATTGGTTGAGCCTGTGTTGCTACATAATAACCTAATAATGGTTCCATAGTGTTTAAACTTCATGACTTCTTATAGAAGTAGTATTTTAACAAGGGAAAAATATCTGAATTGAAAAGTTGTGTTTTTTTCAGGTAGAACAGGTTATGGATGCCCTTCATAAGCAGAAGGCCGCTCAGTTTAAGAAAACCGCTGAGGTACGTATGAAAGAGAGAGCACAGTGTTCTCAGTTTGTATTTTGTTGTTCATGCGGTTTCTAAAATAGGTGTTTTAGCTGCCCACTTTTCTTTGGTACCTTATTTCCTTTATGGGAAGTATATGTTCTGATTTAGTGGCAGGAGGGAAGTGAATAAGCGCACCTGATTTTAGCTGCACAAAATGGGAAGTGATCTGCGCTGAATGACTTTGTTCATTAAAAAGACTTCTTCTCATTCAAGCTTAAATGAAGCATTCTTTAAAGTGTCGGAGTCAGGTTGCCAAATAAAGCCTTAAGTTTAGGTTTACATTGATTGGTGTCAGTGTGTCCCATGATGCACCAATATTTACCATTAAAGAACTGAAATTTTGTAGTTTCACATGTGATGTTGCATGCAACGCTTTCTTAGAAATAAGCGAAAACATTTATCCATTAATTCAACCATTTTTTTTTCAATAATTGTTATATTTAGAATCTTAGTAAAGTCATCAAAACGGTGCAATTCTACAAATTGAAGGTTTTTTTTATATAGTTGGAAGCTTGGTTGTTTAATTTCAGCTCATGCATTTAAATATTAGAAAGATACCTATGAATGGACTACATATGTTTATGTATCTTATATCATGAGAAACGTTCAATGAAATGTGTGCATGTTTAGTTTGTAGTGACGCTATTCACAGATGGTGTATTACAGTTGTATTGGTCACACTTTTCATGACAACGGATGTTATTTTTTAAGGCGAAGAAGACTTATGAGCAAAAGTGTCGAGATAAAGAGGAAGCAGAACAGAACATGAACAGAAATGCCACTGCTAGCAGTTCCAAGCAGCAAGAAAAGGTATGTAAAGCGGTGACAGTGCATCTGCAAGAGTCATAATATAGAAAGCTCTTTTCATTCCTGGTCTTACTGCACTTTTTACAGCGTTAGCAAACTATCTCTGTATTGATGTTCTTCTGCAATCTCTGTGTTGATCTTCCAAAAGCTGAACTGTAAAATATTACACTAATGTGAGAAATACAGACTAAAGCAATGAACATGCAGACGTTTTGTACTTGTGATTAAAGTGCCCCTATTATGCCATTTTAAAGGTGTTTTGTGAGTCTATTAAAACAGGTTTATATGTATTCAAGGTCAAAAATTACTTTAGTTTTCTCCAAAAATAGATTTAATTTGACCCCATTTCTAAATGATTCGTAAACGACTCGTGTGAAGCAGTTCGAAGACTCAGTCTGTCTTAACCCCGCCCTCCTGTGAGCTTCACTGCTGTGATTGGTCAGATGGTGCAGTCATTTAACATTGGTTTACCGCTACAGAGCTTACCAAATATACCAAAACTATACTTTCTGACATTACTAGAGGTGCTTTCTGAGAGAAAACGTCAACTACTGTAGTTAACAAGGACTACCGTGGAAAGTGCTCCTCTACGTTGTAAACTTCAGCATTGTATAATGCATAGCACTGCATTAAACATTGTTTATCATTACTTAAACTAATGAGACAGAGAGACAGTCAAGCTACAGTCTACATTAGGCCCACAGCTGAACAACAGAACTACAGAAACGCAAGTTAGCCGATGATCAGGACATGTGCAGGGTTGTTACACAACATAACGTACACAAATACGATCGCTAGAAAATACAGTCATTAATTATTAATCTTACTTACAGCATCACAACTTTGCAGATAGTTTATGTTCACATACAGCTACAGGACACACTGCATGAACATATTTGAAAAAAGGCATAATAGGGGCACTTTAAGATTACAGTTATAGTTTCCTAATCACATAGATGGATAAAATGTTGACTAGTAGGTGTACCACCTGACCTTCAAAACATTTACCTGTGCTTCTCCACACCCGGAGACATGAAACACTTTTGTAAGGAAGCAATCACAAGAAAATTACAATTCTGTCATCATTTCAATCAATCAATCACTTTTATTTATATAGCGCAACAATACTGACAGAGTGTGCCCGCCTCCCGAACAGTGTTAGGTAGATTGTTCCAGAGTTTGGGGCTAAATAAGAAAAAGATC
>JAUMHR010000002.1:486810-503133 GCA_032361145.1 Enteromius fasciolatus | reverse complement strand
CACATACAGTCTGTACAGTAGAAACACCATTACACCTATGAAGAGAGAGACCCCAGAAAACATGGACACACTACGTGTGTGTGTGTGTGTGTGTGTGTGTCAATTCCTATTTAACCAGGATAACAGCATTAGCAGAGAGATTGGATATTTAGTGGTGTGGAATATCAAACAGATCCCTGTCATGTGAGGGAATGGATGTGGTCGTGATTGAGAAGGGAAAAGCTGATCTCTGTGCTGATACTAAAGGGATCTGATGTAAAGGAGATTAATGAAAGCCCCCATTTGTCTATTTCCATACCCGCCCACTAGGTGAATCTCCCCCCAACAGAAGCTAGTGGAGGATTACAAGTTAAATCCCAGGGGCAGAGACAATTACACTGTTTAGACCAAAAGAGACACAAAAGATGGAGGCAATGACAGGCTTTAGAGCCTGATGCATATTTATGGAGGCACTAGTACTACTACATTAGGCCTAAACTTCAGTACATCATTTGTCCCAAGAGGAGACGTGAGCTACTACTATTAAAATACATTAGACGAACAACTGTATTATTAAAAAAATCCTAAACACTAACATTAAGGATCCATATCTAGTGTCCAGAATGTTAGGGTTAGGGTTAAAAACTCCCTAGCAACACCTTGGTGATACAAAAGTCCCTTCTAACCACTAGCAACAGACTAACGACCACTCAGAACTTCCTAGCAACACCTTGGTGATACTAAAGACCCTTCTAACCACTAGTAACAGACTAACGACCACTCAGAACTCACTAGCAACACCTTGGTAACAGACTAACGACCACTCAGAACTCCCTAGCAACACCTTGGTGATACTAAAGACCCTTCTAACCACTAGCAACAGACTAACGACCACTCAGAACTCCCTAGCAACACCTTGGTGATACTAAAGACCCTTCTAACCACTAGCAACAGACTAACGACCACTTAGAACTCCCTAGCAACACTTAAAAGATCCTTCTAAGCAGGCTAGGCAATGCTCTGGCAACACAAATTGGTGAGAGTTTTATTCTGACAAGTACCAGTGACAATTTCTTCATAGGTTGTTTACCAAGGTTGTAAGATTATTTATGAGAATTGTGTATGTACTGGATATTTAAAGAACCTTCACATTAACTAACCATAACACATACACTTCTGTAACAACAGAATTGTAAAGTCAGGTTCATCCCAAACACCACATATTATAGAGCACTAACAATTATTAATGATTTACTGATATTATAAGCAGTTTATCCCAGCTGAGAGGATGTGGAGGGATATTCAGTGAGCGTAATCTCTGCAGTGCTGATTTTGGACAAAGACATACAGCAAAACAGTCTGTCTGGAACATTAAGCAAGAGATGATCCAAGCTCTGTATCTTGCTAAATGTGTGTGTGTGTGTGTGTGTGTGTGTGTGAGAGAGCCTTTTGTCATCCAAAATCAGGTCATTCACTGATTGATGCCCGAGGTCTTCCTAGATTGAGAACCAGGCAGACATTAGTGCAGCAGAAAACAGAGAGAGAAGAGAGGAAGGGAGTGTTTGACAAGCGTACGGGAACAAATGCCATATTATGATGGAAACCGCACTTCCTGAAACACCTTCAACATCCTTTTTTTTTTTAAAGTTTGTAATAAAATCTTTTTAACTGTACATGTATTATCTTGCATGAAATCCTCCAGTTGATATGAATGTCCAGCGTTTGTGTTTTCAGTGAAGCCTTGTATGAGCGGCTAAGACAAAAGAGGTCTGCCACAGCTGTGTTTACCACTTTGGTCCCATTTCCACCTCTAAAGGCGAGCTGCTTTTAACAAGCCTTTTCAAAAACATACAGAGGCCCTAACGCACACAGAGACGCTCACCGGGGGAAGCCAACACACCTTTATCAGCGCGAACGTCTATTAATGAAGTAGAGCATTGCCAAAACAAAGCCATTAGCATTGCTTTCCCTCAGCATTGCGGCAGTAGACACTGGACGGCATGGCTGAATAAGCAGAAAGGAAATTAAGCCGTTCTCTGGCATGTGAGGTCATCTGCTGTTTTTCTTCAGTGTAAGGTTGAGGCCATCTCAGGAGATTGTTTGTTTTTCTGGTGACTGGGCTGGCAGGAGCTCTGCGGTGGACGCTCTCACAGCTTCTGTGATTATACCACTCAGGCCCACATAAGGTTACCAGACTGTTTGTCTTGATGAGAGGACGGGATTTCAAAGTCTGCTTGAAAAGCAAAGAGCTTTCTTTAGAGACCTTGGTGGACTACATATAATAAAATTAAATAGGCTATGTTTTAATCCTGTTTTTAACTAGTCAGTATATGTGATATATATATATATATATATATATACACAAAATGACATTTTAACTTAAAATAATTAGTAAGCATTTTGGTAAGACTTTTATTTTATTTTATTTTTATGTCTTACTCTACATGAGCTTATTCTGCATCCCTAATCCTCCCAAATACCTAAACTTAACAACTATCGCACTAACTATTAATAAACAGCAATTAAGAATGAAAAGTCATAGTTAATAAGCGTTACCAGTATATTTTTGTTTTCATCTCAGTAGGGATAATTTGGGGGACAGTATACAGAGTAGACCATAATACACAAGGGAGTAATTCTAGCACTTTTGGAAGTTAACTTCAGCTATGATAATGTACACAGATAAGATTACAGTAAACAAACATCCCAAAAACAGCACAAGAGTCTCCAGTGACACACTTTGTTACATGCTGTGACGCGGGGGCTGTTGCTTTCTTACTTTTATCACTTTGGGTTGGAAAGAGATGGAGTGAATGAGACAGAGAGAGAGAGCAAACTCTGGGAATGAGATCCTGTCTGGTTGAGGTTGTTCTCCTTCAGTTTCCCTCTCTTCCTGAAAGTCCCTCCCTCTCCCCTGTTGTTTTTCCTGGCCAGCTGTACTTACTGTTCCAGCTCTGTGTGCGTGTGCATGTATGTGAGCTTGAAGAGCTGCACTCCGATCCACTCCCTTTCCCTTGAACACGAATACACACACACTCATAATGAACAGATCTGTCTGCATGGCTGCACAATGAGGCTCTGTCAGAATGTTACTACACTCCAACTATGCGCTCTTTAAAGTAAGTGGTAAACATATTTGGATCACGTAGGATCCAGGCAGAGGAGGATCACAACAGCGCTGAAATGTAAAGGACACAACCATGTTGCAGCCCATCCTGTTTGTATTATTTTTAACTTCCCCTCTAAGGGCTCTTCCAGCCACCTGTAGCTTCAAACATACAGTTTAAACATTATTTTGCTTGCAAAGGCTTTACAATATTAATATGTTGATCCATTTTAATCTATTAACTGAAAAAAAAAAAAATTATTGAATTTACAGTTAGTTTGCAACCAACTTATCTGAGCTACATTTAAAAAAAAAAGATAACTTACCTTCAACTAAATGTGTTTATTGAAATACAATAAACTGTTTGCAATTTTTACAAAATTTTAGCATATACTTATAAAGCATCATTTATATATATATATATATTGGCTTGAAACAAGAATTTATGTATTCTCTCTCGCTAAGTGACTTTCTTTCTTGCATGGACCCCAAATGAAGATTTTAGGAATTGTTTTAATCGTGCGTCCTGGCACAACAGCTTTACAGTCAATAATGACCTCGACAGCAGCTGGTCACTTACAGAAATTAGTATCTTTTATGTTTCGCTGACATAACGTTTGGTTTAAAGCGTTACACAAACATCTGTTTTATTTGTTCTTTATAAGCTTTTAGTTTTTAGAAATACAAAACAGGCAGAAATGAAGTTGCAGAGAGGAAGGGGTACCTAGAAATGTTTAAATCATAAACAGTTCTCAGTTAAAAGACAAAGCAACCAAAAACAAAGCAAGTATAAAATGGGCCGGTTGTTCCAACAGAGTGGCTCTTGATATTGGGATTAGTCATCAACAAAATTACCACAGAACTCCAGTCATGTCTATTTTCGCTGATAAAAACATTCATTTGTTTGTTTCTCTCACTAATTCACACATATGTACAGAAACTTCTACCGAGAAGAGGAGGGGGAGACGAATGCATTCGTCAGAAAACTATTTCATCGGCCGACCCAGACATGAATAGTTCACCTTCATGAGTGTGTTCATGTGAGGCGGGGGTCATTAACACTTGCGGTGGACATGGGGACAGCTGAGGGGGGGACTGAACTATTCAGAGGGCACCATGTTTGAAGGTCAATGAACCAGGGGCTGAATCACTTTCTTACTGGAAAGCAGTGAGTCACACTCCCACCCCCATTATTCCAGCGTCACCATTGTGGACCCAACAGATGTTATTGCACTCATCCTTAATGGCTTGCAGGTTTCATTTCCATTGTCGCATGGAATTTCCCTCAAGTGAATGTTTGGCATTTTTGCTAGTTTCAATTGTTTTGGTACAAGCAGGTGGTGACAACTAGCCACCATATTCTTATTTTATCTTAACCCTCTGGTGCTCTTCAGTCATTTTTGACCAAAAAATTACTTTGTTAATTTATTGGGATGTTACGATACTTGGTTAAAGTTTGGCATTTGGTATGTAAACACAAAAACATGGAAGCCCAATCCCGCCGCTCCAGTTTTTATCTCACAATGCAAAAAAAGGCTCATCTTACTTAGCATGTTTGTCTTGTTTCTAGTCAAGTTAATGATCTGCCTGTTGGGTTAGTATAATATTCTTAAAACAAGAGTATTGTAGTTACCCCACTGGAAGATCATTGTTTTAAATGCACTTAATTTATTTCCCCCCTAGAAACAAGACTAAATATCTCACGTTATCAACTATCTTGATTTAAGAATAATAAATAAATAAATTCACATTTGTATGATACAAGCACACATTTCTGAGGAAAAAAGCCAGAACTGTGGGTTTATATCTCTGAACTATATTTCAGTTAGGACTTTACAACTCGTATACACCTCACAACTGTGAGAAAAAAATTGATTTGCTGTGACTTAAATTAGTAAACCTTTATTTATTTCGTTTTTATTTTTATTATCACTCGCTTTGATTAAACAGCTGTGATATAACTATACAGTCATAGGAACATGACCAGAGATATTCCAGATCCACCACGCTAATTCATGCAGGAGATTTAATATGCAGCTAAAAAGGTCACGACACTGCCGTTGCACGTTCGGCAGGAAACAATAGCAAAGGAAACTTTCTTGTGAAGTGTGCTGACGTATTCCGGTTATGTAACCCCAGTCTATAAAAGACAACATCATCTAGTTTGGAGATATAAAAGACTTGAGCTCCCAAAGGGTTCTGCTCTGTTGGTGGAGTCTTTGTGGGTGTAAGCTGAAGATGTGTGTTCACCATATGTGATAACACCCTCCTTCTGTAGCTGAACCCTGCAGGGACCAGGAGGTTTCAGGGCTTCAGCGTCGTGGGTGGAATCCAACACAAGCTTCAGCTTGAAGCCCTGTGACTGAGCTCAAGTCAAACTCTCACCATTAGGTGCCTCTTAACGGTGTGGGCGAAGCACATCGTTCAGGAAAGGCCTCGCAGGGGTGAATTATTCTTACAGACACTTTGTTGAGTGGAGCTGGAGAGGTACGGGCTCGAAATGAAATCCACCTACTTGTAGAATGAGACTTGCCTACCTCTGCATTGATGTAATTCAGCTTTTATATAACACAAAACTCTGACCACACCCACAGAAATAAAAAATAAGCTGTTCTGGAAAGAGTGGGAAGCTGTTTACCATGGGGTTCTCTTTTGAGCAACCAGTGTCAGACCGGGGAAGTTTTCTGGAAACATGTTAGAAATTAATAATTGTGCACAATCTTGCAAGTGAGATAGCATTGGAATGATTGTTTTTTTGAAAGAGTTAAATGCTGTGATTTTAACGGTAAAAAGCTGTGAAAATGCTACGGGAAAGAACTGTTAAATGGATAACGGTAAATTCCTGTACAATTTACAGGGGAAAATACGTAAACTGACATTCCCAGAATTCCCTGCATTGCATTTCAAATTTTTTATTTGAGTTTTTTTTTTTTTAAATAACTTCTTCTTCGTTGATTCTGATCAGTGATGTTTATTAGGGTTGTATGTTACATGTAATGTTGTTAAATTAATGTTTATTGCATATTTCAGTTTAAGGATGGTGTTTAGTGTTTGTGTGAACGACTCTGTTCAAAGCTGCTTGTGATGGGCTTTGGTTCATCGTGTGACTTTCTCATCATCCCCAGCATTTGGTGCTTATCGGTGTATTTCAAAGATACAAAACAGATTTCACTACTTAAATAGTTTGTTATATTGAAATTATATCAGTTAATGAAATTACGGTATTTAACTGTAAATTTAACTTAAAACTGTGAAACGTTGATACCATATTTTTTACGGTCACATTCTGGCAACCACAGCTGCCAGTTTTTTACCATAAATTTTACTTCTTTTTTTTTTAACAGTGTGTAGTTATTTATAGCTCACATCTATTAGCTTTTTATTTATTTTGATATAGACTTCATTATTTATTTGTGAAGATTATCATAATGAACAAAACATGCAAGAATTATGAACCTTGGTCATTTCTGGAATATACATAAATTCTGGCAGATACATAAATCCACTAAGTTGACTAACCATGTCCTCTGGTGTTAATTTAAGTTACTTTCTTCGTACTATAACACTTACCTTGTGCTGTTTTTGGATTCTGGTGACTCTGCAGACCTTATGAGATAGCAAAGCTTGATTTTGTACACTTGAAGATCTCAGGGAATGTAGGCCTACCTGGTACTATTTATATATTGTTTCATGAATACTGCATACACAAGCGACAAATGTCTTCCCCCTTAAATTTGAATATCACCTGCCTCATGCTCTAAATATAGTACTACATCCAGTGTATAGATTATAGCGATAAACAAGAGCCAAAATAAACGAATACTTAACAATCCTGAAAAAATAAACAAATAAAAAATAAGAGAAGGGTGTGTGCAGGCAGCCTTGGTAAACTTGGATCGGCTTGTTTTTGTTTGTCAGTGGTTTGCGCGCGTCATGGGAGTTGATGGACATCGCACTGGCCAATAAGATCACTGGGAAATTTCAATTTGTTGCTTCCTGCCTCTGATTGGTCAGTCTCCCCTTGTGGGCGAGACCGCATTTTCCGGTTTTCCTTCTTAATGCTCGCGGTGTTACAGGAATTCGATATTAGTTTCTCATGCTCACGACCTGGATTATTATTAGTTAAACTATGGAGACCGCTAACCATCACACAGTATTCGCTCGCGCCACGTTATCGACGAACTGATCATTAGTGTCGCGCGCAAAACAAAGATAAGTAGAAGACAATCCGCGAGCTTTCATTGTAAGAAAGCAACTTGATCTGGGCTGTGCACGCGCTTTGGAGCCTTTTTGTTGGGCTTCTTGGATATCCATATCGTCAACGTTTTCGTAAGTTTGCCTTTTTTATTCGGTGGTAATTTTACAGGCATTTATAAATCACTGTCTTTCTAAAAACTTTTAAAGTGACCGTGTCATAGTCCCATTCGTGCTTGAAAATAGTTGTTTTCTATAATGTGTAATTTTGCAAGCAAACAATGCACTTGTCGTTTTAACATTTAAGTCTTTTAATTCGCTTTAAAAGCACTTTTAGTTTGATGCATGTTTAGATTCACCGTGTCACTTCTCCGATGTGGGGATGTTTTTGTATTGGTCTGTTTGAACTTGTTGTCGTTTCGCTTGTGTTGCTCATACATGTGTAAGAGTGATTGCACATCGTCCATCTGTGGTTTTCAGTCTGGTCCGATGAGTCAGTGCTTAGTTAGTTAGTGTAGGGCAGAATACACCGACCATCTCTTCCTTTTCACAGTATGTGTATTTTTCTTGTAAACTGAACATGTCTGTTTCAGAAAAGTTTGCAATGAAGCTTCTGGAAAGCGACACATTTACCGAGGGCTTCACAGTTTGCATGCACTTTTATTTATTTATTTATTTATTTATTTTCTAAGACAGTCACTCAGCTGAACATCTTCTTTGTTCCACACAAGGAAGAACAGGCGTACATGTTTGGAACAACACGAGGATGAGTAAATGATGACAGGGTTATTATTTGTGTGAAATAACGCTTTAATGATTGATGAATAAGCATCAGTGAACTCCTTCGAAAGGGAAGACTCGCACGTGACGTGGTTGGGCAGTGAGTCACTGTTGTCATAGAAACATGGTTGCCAGTCAAATGAGTTGTTTTTTAGGGTAACGCTGAGAATCCCCGGGACTGATTCCCGAGCAGTAGGTCTGTCACGGAAGGAGATCAGTGGTTCAACAAAAGACATTAAACCTGCTTGACCACGAGACTCCTGCTTAATCCAATAACAGTGTTTAGAGTAGAGAGCACACCTAGTTTACAGGAGCTTTAGAGATTGCAGAGCAGGAGGGAAATTAACTTCTCTCCTGACCTCCATCCGCTGTGATTTAGTAAATGCATTTAGTCCTTTAGTTTGTTTTCTGCCGGTTTAAGATATCAGAATTGAACTTGCATAGAATTATAATGTCAGCATTTATTAATACCTGTTCAGTTCCTCCTGGAAGTTCACATTTACGCGATGGGAAGTTAGTCACTTCAACTACAGTTACCTTTTCTGCATACTTTTTTTTTTTTTTTTTTTTTTTATACATATATTCATGAAATAAAAAAAATATTGCACATCGGATGTGTTGTGTTTTTGTTATGTAACCTATTTTTTTTTTTTTTTTGTAAATTGTTTTATCAGATTTATACAGATCATTTTTGCATTGTAAAGTCCTGTCCAGGGTCCAAACCATGTTGTCAAAAATGTTGCTTGCCCTGTTTTTTTACTTGCTAACTAACTAGTGCCTTTTACCACCAACTAAACTTGCAGTCCAACTGCTTTACAAGAGCTTTAGAGCATAAACCTAATAACTTTTCTGGAAGAAATCTGTAAATCTTGAATAGTTTGGTCTCTAAAGCACTTTAATGAAGTCAATAAAAGGAAACAAAGAAGAGAAATCAACAAAAATGTAGAGCTTTCCAATGATTCATAATTAGTTTGTTTGCAATAGGTTAATTGGGCCCACCATTTATCAAGTGACAGTTAACAGGTTAAACATGGTTGTCTATGATAGGGTTTTGCTAATATTGAAGGTAAGAGTTCATAAGCATAGAATGGATAGAATACATGTTTAATAAAACACTCTTCTGGCACATTAAAATAAATGTAAGCAATAATCATTGGGCAGGGCAAGGATAAACAGTTCAGATATGTTGTTGTTTCTTAACAAATGGAGGCAGTTTCTCCAGACTGCTCGCCTGTAGCCGTGTTCATCTGGTGGTGGGTGTTCTTTTCACACCTTGTTTCAGAGGGATGCTGCTATGCAACTTTCCCACCGGCTGACTAATGTTTTCATCCGCAGGTCTAAAATGCCACAGACAACGCCATATTCGAGCAAATTCAACCCTAGCACTTACAGCAGCAGCCATAGCCAACGCCAACCTGTGGAGGAGAACTATGGGGGCCTGCATTACCGTGATAATAAGCTCGTGTCTGGCTCTCTGGAGGCCCTGATACAGCTCTTAGTCCCGACTGTGGACTATTACCCTGACGTAAGTACACAGGCTTCGCTGTGATAATGATTAGTTGCATGGTAAATGTCAGCGTTTGACTGACGCGTGAGATTTTCCTGTCGTTTTTCAGAGATCCTACATTTTCACCTTTCTGCTGAGTTCCCGTCTCTTCCTGCATCCGTTTGAGCTCATGTCTCGAGTGTGTTACCTCTGTGTGGACCATCACAGGGTTGGCGACCCACAGACAGATAAGGTAATAATCTCAAATCGCCACATGAGTCATTTTCCATCACCTCAACACTACCTTCTCTGGAGAGATAACTCAGATGTATTGCATAACCATGTGGTAATGTCTGTTTTTGGATAATCCGGTGAATTAATCAGACTTTGCCAGTGAAAGGTGCTCGGTGGAAACAAACCAAAAGATAAGATTATTCATAACAAATGACCGAATAAGCCTGGCATCGGTGCAAAAACACATTCAAATTATGTAACACTTGAACAAAAGATTCAAAAGAGTCATACCTAATGAAACCGTTGTGGCCATGTTTGAATCATTTTTAAAATAGCCGATACACACACACCTGTGTGACAATTCATGAATCTATTCTATTTTAATATGCTAGTTATCCGCAAACAACATGTGACACAACACGTCAAAAACCAATTACTCCCATTAGGGTTTTAAATCTTTGGGTTCAGAGAAAATAAGTTAAAGGGAGTTATTCTGTCATCATTTACTCCGCATCAAACCTGTATGAGATTCTGTCTTCTGTTGAGCATATAGGAAGATACCTTAAAGAGTTTTGGTAACCAAATTATTGCAGTTCTATATATATATGCGTATGTGTGTATGTATATATGTATGTTTGAAATGTCAGATCAAATTCTAATTTTATGTCACATACATAATTACGCTTAGTACAACATGTAGTCAGGTGTTTTGTACGACTGTCCAGATTTGAATAAACACAGTAGTTAATAGCTTTTAGTTCCTAATAGTCACCAATAGCTACTATCCCTAGTGAAAAATAAATATACCTAAATGTATTTGAAATACATTTATTTACATGCTCTGTAAACTATATATATATATATATATAAAATATAATATAATATTTGGATACATTTTATTTTATTTATTTTTTATTTTTTTTGTTTTGTTTTTTTGAGTCCAACCAATAAAGAATTTTGAAGACCGAAACAAATATCAATCAAACAAATAACAAATATAATAGGCCGGTATTTATTTTTTTCATTTCAGAAACGCGCAACAAAACATTAACAGATTTCCCTAACATTAGTTATTGTAGTTATTTATGAGTTTTAACTAACATAACATAATGCATTTTAAAAAGAAACACAACAGAACAAAGGAACATCAAAATATATAAAATATCTGATAAATAAAATGTATAAAAATACAAACTTAAGATATGAAACGTAAAGTCCTTTGAACAAAAACACAATAACAACAACAACCAAATCAAAGTTACCAGTAAGGGTGTTTCGTCCTTTTACATTTTATTTTTTAAATATTAATTTATCGGCCATTATAAATGCCGATACCGATAATTTGGAAAATGCCTAATATCGGCCTGCCGATAAATCGGTCGGGCTCTAACATTTTTATATTTCTTTATAATTATATTACAACTCATTTTGTACTTAAAGCACTTTAACTGTGCAGAAGTAGTGCTGTTAAAGACATTTTTAGTATATTTGATTGTGCTAAAGAAGAACTATTGCAAGTATACTTCGGGTACACTTTAAATATTTAGCATTTAAAGTGACATTAACATGCATTTTAGGCTTATTAATAAGAAATATGCTTTGTGCACAAGTAATACTCCAAATAAAGTTTAATTAAAAGTTAACACGTTATCTGTCAGTAAATATGTTAATAAATTTGAGTCTATACTTGGTATGAAATAAATTTGTTACTTTTTCACTAGGTATCTTATAGCAAACTGGTGCTAAATTGTCTTTACTCCACAGAAAAGAATACGGGAAATAGCACCAAAAATCGTGCAGCTGCTCACAGAATGGACCGAGACCTTTCCGTACGACTTCAGGGATGAGCGTATGATGCGCAGCCTCAAAGAGATGACCCATCGTCTGGCCTTTGGAGATGAGGTCAGCAGAGATGAGGATCTAGCACATGTTATGTTACTGGTTGTTTCTTAACTAAGTCGAATAAATAATGACATATGGCTGAATTCGAGACAGCTTTTGCATGGATATATTTATATATATATATATATTGGACAACATGACATGGATTTGAATGCTTTGGATTTGCATGTACGCTGTTTGGCTTCAAACTCTTTGACGTATTTCCTTTTTCTCAAGCTGTGATATCAACACAACAGCTTACAGTTACCAAATGTTGTTTTTGGCTACAGACATGAATGGGTATTATAATGCTGACGTAGGAAGTGGTTGTGTTGTTTTTGTCTAGCTCTCACGGAGGGCCATGCAGAGACTCATTCAGCGCCTCCTACGCAAACTGACCACCCTCGGACAGTACGAAGAGTCTCTGGCGACATCCAGCGCCGCGGCTGCCATTGACAGACCACTCGCCCTCAAGTCCAAGCAGCAGTTAGTACGCAGAGAAGAGTGCGTTCTGAACCTGTGTGACGACCCTTTCGTCGTCGCCCAACAGCTGACGCACATCGAGATGGTGAGTGACGGTTCGATCTGATTGGCTGTCAGCACTTTTAAAGACTTCACCAAAAAATCCAAAATGGCTAAAAATGACTCCCCATCAGCCCAGCCACCATGTAGATGAGTTTGGTTATTAATGGGGAACAGATATGGAGAATTTTGGCATCAACATCCTGATGGTGGATTTGTTTCCTTCAGACATGTAACTTTTTACTGCACAAGGTTAACCGAGGGACTGGATTGCTTGTGGATTATTGTTTTTATCAGCTTATCATTTTGACGGCACCCATTCACTCTAAAGCATCCATTAGTAAGAAAGGAATATTTCTCCAAATATGTACTGGAGAAGAAATAAGCTCATCTTCATTGACCCGAGAGTATGTTTTCAGTCCATTTTAATACCAGATAAACTAGTACTTCAAGTCTCTGTCATGTTTTCTAGGAGAGGCTCAGTTATATTGGCCCTGAGGAATTTGTTCGAGCGTTTGCTCAGAAAAGACCCTCGGACAACCATAAGGTAAGCCGGTCACACAGCTGTAGTCCGCGATTACGTAACACACTGTAAATGGAAACAGATAAAGAAGCAGCTTGACTATGTCAATGACACTTGAGCTTTTGTCCCTCAGAGTTTCTTCAGCAAAAGAAAAGCCAGCAATCTGGAGGCGTACGTCGAATGGTTCAACAGACTGAGCTACCTGATAGCCACAGAAATTTGCATGGTGAGCACACCTTCCATCTATTTTGGGAGTAAAGCAAAGCAGTGCTAGCAGCTGAAAATCTTATCTGTTGTTGTTGACGTCAAAGTTGTGTAACCACGCCATCGCTTGTATAATACTGAGCCAGTGTGGTTCAACTATCCGAAGGTGGTGGGTTGCTACTTTATTTCCAATGTAAAATCTGTCCTGAAGCACAACCTGTTGATATTTGCGATCCCTGACGCTATGCTGCCCTCTGCTGGTTTGTGTTCAGCCGGTGAAGAAGAAACACCGAGCAAGAGTGCTGGAGTTCTTCATAGACGTGGCACAGGAATGCTTCAACATCGGCAACTTCAACTCATTAATGGCCATTATTAGTGAGCACATATTCAATTACAATTACAAACGCCATGTTCTGAGAGTTGATTTCGCATTATTAACAATGTTTTACTGTGTAGCTGGGATGAACATGAACCCTGTGTCCAGACTGAAGAAAACCTGGAATAAAGTCAACACGGACAAGTTTGACATCCTGGTGGTAAGGACATTACTCAACCAACTAATGGTGTCTGCACACCTGACGCAAAGTGAATTTTTGCATTGCTTTAATCACTCTAGTCTAATCGAGAGATGCTGCATGCACAGTGTTATGCAAGTTTTCTGCTTGAGCTGAACATGTTCAACTAAATTCACATTTTTTTCATTGACTTTCTATGTAATCTACTTACTCAAATAATTCGATGTGCATTTGGTTTGCACGCACCATGAGACCGCTGTATGATTCAACATTGGAAATGCAATTCAACTCAAGTTTATCTGCAATTTTTGCAAAGCAGCTTTACAGAAAATTAAAGTTTCTACATTATATTTAGCTTGTAATAGCTTATTAGTGGCGACTGTCTCAAGTATGTTGTCTGAGGGTTAGCATCTCAACATTGTGTGTTTGGGGTTTTATTTGTTTTAAATGGAAACATTGAGAGAAAGTTTATCTGCCCCATTTCTCCGTCACCATGCAAATAAGCACGTTTGTCACAATGACATTTGTGGTGTGCATAGTGAGGTTTATTTAGAATAGAATTACATTAGAAAAATCACAATTGTAGTCTAGACTGACACGGTGTCTGGATGTGTTAAACCATGCACACAGCTAATTTTGCTGCTTGTTGTGGTATTTTAGCACCAAATGGACCCATCTAGCAACTTCTACAACTACCGCACTGCACTGCGGGGAGCAACTCAGAGGTCGAGTACAGCACACACAAGCCAAGAAATGGTAATTTTGTACGGTATTGTATTCAAATAATCACATCCAAAATAAGTTTTTGTTCACATAAATGTGTAAATGTATTATGTATATAGATGCACTCTAGGGCTGTGCAATATGGACAAAATAATCTTATCGCGAATATATATTTTTTTTAACTAATATTGCGATTTTTGGCAGCTGTTTTTGCTTTTTCAAACAAGCTTCATGCATCCATTCTAAATGTATTCAATGCATAAGAAGTGCATAACAAAACATTTCACAATGGATGAAATGACATTTACTGACAGTGTGTGCATGCATCATATCTGTGCACATATGATAGGTAATTGCGTCGGTAATTTCTTTGTGCTGTTTCTGAATAAAAAATTCTGAATAAAAATCTAAATAAATGAATAGATAAAATTGCAGCCTTATGTGATTCATAAATTGCATGTGCTTAAACAGCGTTTTGTTTGTTTGTTTTTTTTGCGATTAATTGCACAGCCCTAATGCATGCACTCACAGCATATATTTTGGAAATATTTACATGCATTTACATATTTATATTCTTTATATCTAATATATAAATGTATAAATGTCCATAATAAACAAACCTATTTTGGATGCGATTTAATCGTTTGACCACACTAAATGTTATGCAAAACTTTAATATTAACACTTGTGCACGTTTAAATTCAGCGTTCTTGTCTTTCAGATTGTTATCCCGTTCTTCAGCTTGTTCATAAAGGATATCTACTTCTTGAATGAGGGCTGCGTGAACAGATTGCCTAACGGCCACATCAATTTTGAGGTAAACTGACCTCTAATCTCTCTAGTACCATGTCACTTGGTTATCTAGTAGCTTGAAAAGCATTTCTTTACTTGTCTTGCAGAAATTTTGGGAGCTGGCCAAGCAAGTGAGCGAGTTTCTGTCCTGGAGGCAGGTGATCTGTCCTTTCGAGAGGGACAGGAAAACCCTGCAGTATCTCATCAGTACACCAGTGTTCAGTGAAGATGGTGAGCCATGCTTTCTACTTCATCATTACAGTGTAATTACAAATAAGTACTGATTATTAATGATCTAAATGTACTTACTGCAGGGTTTGGTTTATGGTAGCTGCTAGTCATTATGTATGTATTGTGTTTCAGAGCTCCAGCTTGCTTCATATGAGAGTGAAGGTCCTGAAAACAACCTGGAGCGAGACACGCGCCGTTCTCTCAGGTCTGAACACTTCTCTGCACGTCTTAAACCACAGTGACTAGGCTCTGCTGTGTGTGAACGCTGTTTGTGTGTCGTTGCTGTAGGTCGTCCCTCAGTAGAATGTGAACGTGAATCCAGGATTGTGTCCTAACACGAGGACTGATGGCACTGAAGACTTTGAAGGACTTTTCTACTTGTTACACGTTTCTGTTGTTTCATTGGTGAAACTGAGGCTGGATTCTCATTGTGACAGTAACACTATGCTAAAAGAAAACATACTCATCATCTCATTTACCTCAAGTACCTTAATGAAGTGTGTTATAAATGTGCTATAGATCTGGGTGAATTAAGAGCATGTCGCTGGCTGACCTGTTCTACTGTTACTTTTTGTTTTTTGCTTTTGGTAAGTGGTATTAATAGTTTGTGTACTGAACATATTTGTTACAATATTAAAAAATATATTTTTATGTGTATTATAGCTTCATGTGATCTGTGTATATGTTTCCCTATAAAGGATCTCTCAATTAAGTAGGTTTTTGGGTGGTCTCTCATTTTTGTCACTTTCTTTTTTTTTTGTCATTTGTACGGAGTTGGTTTTATTTTCTATTTTCGGTGTTCTGTTAATAGGATGTGATGTACTGCGATGGATAGCAAATAAACAAGTACTCTTGTGCCACCTAGTGTCCAAACCAGTATTGCTACTACGACGTGCTGACCGATATAGATAAACATTAACATTTTGAACCATTTAAATTAATCCAATAATCTTTTTGTCTACTTATGATTATTTCACAAAAACTAAAAATATAATAGTTATATTTTAATGCTGTTATACAGTTTAAAAGCGATGGTTTATGAGGACACAAATGTGTATAATGACACAGGTATTACAATATGAAGGTGATTTATGAGGACATTTTCAGTGTCCCCGTAATTCAAAAGACTTAAAAACATACTAAATGGTGTTTA
>JAUMHR010000002.1:467487-481573 GCA_032361145.1 Enteromius fasciolatus | reverse complement strand
TTCGTACGAGTGAGGTCGTACAAATTCGTACGAATTAGCCACCTCGTAAAATATGTACGAATTGCCGTGAGATCAGGATGTATAGGACAATATAAATCTGTAATATGAGGGTGCAAAATATTGACAAAAATGCTTTTAAAGTCATCCAAACTAAGTTCTTAGCAACGCATATTAATAATCAAAAATAAAGTTTTGATATATTTATGGTAGGACATTTAGTATCTTCACTGAACATCATATTTACTTAATATCCTAATGATTTTTGGAATCGATAATTTTGTCCCATACGATTTATTTTTGGTTATTTCTATAAATATAAATAACCTGTGCTACTCATGACTGGTTTTGTGCTCCGGTGTCACATAGGATTTTTTTGTCCATTGTTACTAATATTTTTTCTGCAATAATTCTCAAAATGTGGCAGTAATGTGTGGTTTGAGTTTATTCTTATCCTAAGAATTCACATAGGCTGTAACCTCTGATGATTTTGTATAAAACAAGGCTGTTAGTAATAGTTACTCATCAATAATGTTGAGCTACATCTCCTTCTGTGCACAGAGGTCATGTCGTCCAGCCTGTCAATGCGGAGTTTCTCTCTGGGTCGGCAGCCCTCTTTCTCCAGCTTGTCTCTGAGGGACAGCGGACGGGCCCGATCCAAAGCCTCCGTCTCTTTCGCTGCCGCCAAGCCCCTGTCTCGCTCTGCCTCCATGAGCATGTCAGATCTGAACGGCCTGAGCAACCTGTCTCTCAACGGCCTTCACGGCAACAGCACCAACGAGAAAGAGGCCATGCAAAGCCTCAACAGCCGACTCGCCAACTACCTAGACAAGGTCCGCTCTCTGGAGAAGTCCAACGCCGACCTGGAGCTGAGGATCAAACAGCTGATGCTGGAGCGTGTGCCGAAAGGGCACGATATTGATTCAATGATGGCCCAAGCCCATGCTCTGGAACAGGAAGTAAGTGGACAGTGCCCTTAGGTCTTTTGAACTTAATGAAAACAAAGACTGGCCCATAAACATGCTCTGAAAGTCTGATCATTAGCCATTGCAGACACACTGGTTCAATAATTACCTGCTCTCAGACTAAAACGTTACCTTTTAACAACGAGGGAGAGCACCTAAATCTGAATAAATAGCTTTTCAAAGCAGGGCCTCGAAGCTATGTTCAAACAAACACAGTTTCCAGCAGAAGGCAGAAAGGCAACATAATCCCAGATTTCACCAGACAACCCTGCTGAAAAAAACAGCATATGCTGGTTAGATGTGTTTTGAAGCTGGGATTCTGGTTTTTGCAGGTTTATGCTGATCCTTGCCAGCACATGACCAGCGCAAACCAGCAAATGACCAACTTAAACCAGCAAAAACCAGCATCCCAGCTTCAAAACATACTGTACCTAAGCAGCATATGCTGGTGTCCAATCCTGAACAAACATCTTTCTGTAGAGTTTTACTTTTACTCAAAGTTTAGAGTGACCCTTAAGACATTAATTAGCTGGTTAGGTGTGTTTAATTAGGGTTGGAGACCAACTCTGTATAAAGGTGGTCTTCTAGGAGCAAGAACAGACACTTCTGGTTATGCCATCACCCACTTCGATCATTCCATTGGTGTTTGCTAGAGATAAAGGCATTACATGCACCTTAATCTTCATGTTTGGTACCTTACAGGTGAGAAAGAAGACTCTGGAGAATGCTCGGATCATGCTCGAGATCGATAACGCCAAGCTGGCAGCAGATGATTTCAGAATCAAGTGAGTGTATGAGTATTTGCACCTCTCAAAACATCTGCCAAGGAACTTCAGAAGGCATTGACTTGCTGTGCGCTTGCAGATGGGAGACGGAGAGTGCGATGTGTCAGTCGGTGGAGCGGGACTGTGTGGCCCTGAAGAAAGCCAAGTCAGATCATGACCAGATCATCGCCACGCTCCGAGGAGACCTGGACAGCCTGAAGGAGGAACTTTACTTCCTGAGGAAGAATCACGAGGAAGTAAGATATAATAAGATGAGAAATGCTGCACCTGTTGCTCCTCATTTATGCTTTCCCTCAGTCTACAAACCGGTTCAAAAGTACAGTGTAATTGTACATTAAGAAAAGTACATGAGCCAGTCTGGAGTTCAGTGTTTTTTTCATTCCTTTGAGCCATCTGTTGATGTAATCCCCCTTTTGTGCATACGTTATTGGAGGAACTGATGGTATAATCTCTATAATCCGTTGTATTTCCATTGTAGAACTTTTAACATCCATGGAATTCTTCCATTTCACAAAAGGCTCTTTATAGAGGCTCCTTCTAAGAAGGATTTTTTGAGGAACCCCAAAATCCCCCCTCCCCCTTTATATCTCTTTGACAGGCTTGTCAAACCCTTGAAGAGTCTCGAGGGGTCACCTCTACTGTCCGTGCTCGAAGTCATTTGTAACTCTATCCATGCGGCTCTTTTGTCCCATGAAACCTAAGATGTGCCTCACAGCTAACCTCCTGGCACTGAGTCAAGTGCTGATTGTCATTTGTAGGCCAGAAACTTGCTTTACACAACTAAGCAAAGATGCATATCCTCGGCCAACAAACTCCAAGCGGAAAGAAGGCGTGCAAGTACTTTAATCCCTGTGTTAATTTGAAACCAACAAGTCCCAGTTCATGAAAGAGTGATAGAGTTACTATTTAACATCTGTGCAATTGAACCATAATAAGGTATTTAGCTAGTTTAATGACTTAATCTGCCTCGCTCAGCATGATTTTCTTTAAACTGTACACTGTTAAAAACAATTCCGTAAAATGTATGGAGAAAAATCGGCAGCTGTAGTTGCTGGAATTCGACCGCAAAAAATACGGTAACAACATTTTAGGTTTTACCGTTTTAAGATAAATTTACAGTTAAATACCGTAATTTCATTAACTGATATTACGTTAATATACCAACCTATTTAAATACTGAAATCTGTTTTGTATCTTAGAAATACACTGATAAGCATCAAATTCAGGTGATGATGAGAAAGTCAAATGATGAACCAAAGCCCATCGCAAGCAGCTTTTAAATATGAACATATAAAGAAGGAGCTCATTCACACAAACACTAAACACTGTAATGGTGAGGCTCATTAAACTGATATATGCAATAAACAATAATTTAACAACATTACATGTGACACACAACCCTAATAAACATAACTGATCTGGTTTTTACCGTAGCATTCTCGCTGTATTTTACTGTTAAAATCACAATAATTTTTTACCGTGGCAGCTTTGAAAGGACAATGATAATGCAGTAATGGCAGATGGTGAGAATGCAACGGCTACATCATGTATATGCAAGTCTTATTTGTCACTGGTGCATTAATAAATCACAAAGAAACAAGAAAGAAAAATACTCCGAAAGTGCAGAACTATTCTCGTGCTATCTCAAGCATGGGTATATTTGGAAAGAAGGGTGTGGTGTCACGGTTGTCCAATATTCAAAATACATTTGGTGTGTTTGTCTGTTTTTGTTCGAGGTGCATGCATACTCCCCTTGTGAGCAACATGAGATCAACACTATCAAATATTCATTGAGCAGAACTTAATAATGAAGTAACTTCCACTGACCGTGTGCCACCACGTGGTATCAAATTCCCAGCGTTCACTCTGCAATCTCATATCACCTCACAAACCACACCCCACTGTTCAAACACTGAACACACGCACACTGAACCTGTCCAAACATGTACAATAACTCATTAAGCAAAGACTAACAGTTTTGGTTGGTTCCTCAGAAAGTTACCACACGATTTGTTTAGTCGGACAACATCCTTCTCTCATTTCTTTCCCCGCAGGAATTGGACAGCCTGAGGGCCCGGATCGCTCAAGAGGATGTGAGTGTGGAGGTGGATGCGACCCGCGGGCCAGAGCTGGGCTCCGTTCTCTCTGACCTCAGGTCTCAGTATGAAGGCATTGTCCAGAAGAACAAGGAGGAAGCTGAGATCTGGTACCGTAAAAAGGTTGGTGTTCCCTGAGGATCAGAGTCAGAACCAGTAGATGCTAGCTAGCTCCCATTAAGAGCTTCCAAGGCCCAGATCACATTTCACTGACACGAACACCTTGCTGTTTATTGCTGTTTAACAACACCCTGTAAACTGATAAGATGTAATACCATGATATTTTTTGTACACTAAAGCATAGTTTTTACAAGTTACTCCAAAGTATTTCAAAAACAACAGAAGTGAACACATGAACTTTAAATAAGGTTTTTCACAAATACTTTACTATCATGGTTTTTTGAATATATGAATACCATGCTTTAATAAATACCACGTCGTGGAACTATGGTGGTATTTTTGGTGAAACCATGGTATTTACATATTTCACAACATTTTTAACATTAGACCACAATATTATCATGATTTATGAACCACACTGAGACCAGGGCACTTATTCAAGTTAAACTGTGTTTAAACCATAAACCATATGTTACTCTAAGCTACTTTGTCTTCAGGTACTTCAGAAATAAGTTTTTTGGTAATATGGAACCACAATCAAGCACTAACCACAAGCTATATTTTTTTAGGGTACTTCAAAATACACTGGCATTACCATGTTTAACTATCATGTTTGAACATATACATTTTATATAAACTTTTTTGTAAGCTGGACACTATGGTAGTGCTATGGTATTTTGGTAAGTGAAACCATGGTATTTGCATATGTTACTTCAAAAATAATCTGAAATCATCATGTTTTTCTATAATAATAATAATTAATTAATATTATCATATATTTTTTTAACCATAGTGATATGGTCACCATGATTTTGCCAAGACATGATCCTGAATCATTATTGTCCAAAAATATAGACTTAACCCAATCCCTAAACCTAACCAAAGCCAAAATGTATTCCTAAGATCAGTGGGAAATGATATTTGATTATCAAGGGTGTAGAAACACCAAACCCTGATCATAAGAGATTTCCTGAAATATTGTCCCTCAAATCTGATTGGTTGATTGAAATGTTGTTCCAGGAACATCTTGTACTCACTGTAGTGATAACATGGTATTATTGTAAGCTAAGCCATGGCATGTATTTTTTTTAATCCAAAATATTTACAAGGTACTTCAAAAATAAAGTGGTATTACCATGTTTTTTGTAAGCTCCTTTAAATAATGACGTGTTTTTTAAGGTACTTTTAAAATATTGTGGTATGACATGCTATTTTTTGTATATAAAACCAAGGCACATACACGGTAGAGCCACGGTAATCATTGTTTTAGTAATTATCAATGCTCCATGTTATTATGACTGATACATCACCATATAATACTTGTTTAGCAGGCATATTTGTAACCCATGTCTGTGTGTGTGTAGCTGGAGACGGTGCAGACGCAGGTGCGTGAGAGTAATGAAGCCCTGAGAGGGGCTCATAGTGAACTGACCGAGAGGCAGCGCTTTCTGCAGACACTGGAAGTGGAGCTGGAGAGCCTTCACAAACAGGTCAGAACCAGGCAGGAGGAACCTTTTAAGCTGAGCTCTGGCCAATGCAGATACTGTTACCACTTAGCACTGAAAAAAGTGAAACCCTGCTCTTTATGTGGAGGTTATTTGAATGACCCAGGCCGTAAATGCTCCGTCACATGCCTTTACTTACTTTCACAAGTCAAATGTGAGCGGCAAGAAGCACAGACACAGTTTGTTGTTGGATTATGGAGTAAAAAAGGGGTCACACGTGTAATGGATCTCCAAAGAGGAACTTTTCCTTCAGACCACTCACTTAGAAACAGCTTTGCTTGTTTTCATGACCTTTGAATCTCAATCCAGTCCGAGATCAATCCCAGCATCTCAGATGTAGTCACTATAAACAGGTCATGCTTGTGTAAATAAGCCAAGACGCAAGTTCACATAAGGGTTGTTTTGTAGTAGTTTCTCTGCTGGTGTGGTTATTTTAAGGGTGCGAATACATACAATAAAGACTCTTTTAATCCCCTCAATACTCAAATTCAAGCTGTTGCATAACTAAGTTGACAAAGAGGAACACAAAAGGACAGAAAATGTTCACGCTCATGCTCTTTCCTATACAGTCATTCTGTGTATTCATGTGTTTGCAGGAATAGCAGTCTGTAAGTGTTTGTGTAAAGGTTTTGCACCTGAGCAGTAGTCAAAAGGCCTCATTGTCCTGACAGTTCACCTTATCTGTAACTGGTGGTTGGCAGTTTAAATACGATTACATGTAAAATAAATAGGATCGGCTTATTTACTGATGGAATAGCTTCATTTACATGGTAATTATTCACTAAAGACAGACGACACATATACCCACATGTACATGCATTTTGGTACGTAACACTTTTAAACACTTTTGTTTTAAACCCTTAAGACTTGGATACAAATTAAGATTTTTTTTTTTCTTTTTCTTATGAAATCAAATTTTTGACCCTGCATAGACAGCAATGCAACATTTAAATAATGTCCTTACTAGCTTTCCGGGCCTTGACGTGTCAGTTGCATTGCTGTGTATGGGATTTCATAAAAATATCTTCATTCCTGCTCTGAAGACAAATGAAGGTCAGCTGCGAAATGTCATACTTTCTGAACGCCTCTCACAGGTGTCGGCTCTGGAGGGTAACCTGGCTGAGACGGGGCAGAAGTACACCATGGAGATGGAGCGACTGCAGGCCACCCTGGCCCAGCTGGAGGAGAACCTGTCCCAGCTGCGTCTGGACATGCAGCGCAACAAGACGGACTACGAGCAGCTCCTGCGCATCAAGCAGAACCTGGAGATGGAGATCGCCACCTACAGGAGGCTGCTGGAGGGAGAGGAAACGTGAGTGTCCTGTCAGCTCCCCGTAATGTCCTTCCAGCTCCTTTGTTTTTCGTGAAACTGATATCATGTCTGAGATTTTAGCAGCTTAATGATTGCTCTGATACTTACATCAGCTTCTATTTTTATTTGGCAGGGCTAAAGAGACTCCTCCGCCACCTAAGAGTGAGTTCACTCAAACAAAACATGTCACATGCGACAGTCAGCAAACACTAGAACAAATATGCACAAACTCATCTTACAAGTCATAGTCAACAAACATTGCAGAAAGATTTGCATAACTCCAAAAAAAGTATTGCATAAATTAATTCGATTTTTTGGATCAAAATTGATGAATTGGTTGATGAAAAATGGATTGAATTTAGTTATGAAGCTTTTTGGAAAGAAATATTAAATGGTCAGATTTCAGTAAAGGCATATTTTTTCAAATGTATATCATATTTATATCATTAAAGCTGAATAAATAATCTTTTCATGAATGTATGTTTTGTAAGGATAATCTGCGATCTAGAATCTGAGGGTGACAAAAATCGAAATATTGGCTTTATAATATAAATTGGCTTTAAAGTTGTCTAAACGAAGTTCTTTCAAATCAAAAAGTACGTTTTGTAATATATTTATAATATGTCACTTTAAAAGGAAAAAAATATGGCTAAATGGTTGATGCATAACCTAAGCATACAAAGCTTTTTTTTATACATAATACATTAAAAGCATACAGAAACAATTACCAGAATAATTCCTATTTTTGCAAATAAAATCAGCTGTTTTCTATTTTAATTTATATTTGAAACTGTAATTTATTTCTGTCATGCAAAGCTGAATTTTCAGCATCATTACTCTTTGTCATCCTTCAGAAATCATCAAAAATGTTGATCTGATGCTCAAGAAACATTTATTATTAAACAGTTGTGCTGCTTCATATTTTTTTGGGAACCATGATAGATTTTTTTCAGGATTCATTGATGAATAGAAAGTCAAAAAATAAACGAAAAATATTTTTACTGTAATTTTTAATCAATCAGTTAATGCATTCATGCTGAGTAATAAGTATTAACAACAATTAATAAAAAACAGTCTTACTCTAAGCTTTTACAGTAGTGTATTTGTTTTCTCTAAAGTGTGCGTGTTGCAACCTAGGCTCGTTAGAAATATGTGTCTCTTCATACATTTCTGCAAAACTGAAAGTAATGTACCTATACATACGAATAACACTAGAGGCAGTGTTCACACAACTTTTATTCCTTTTCACACAAAAGTACGACTGATTTTTGATTTGAATAAAGGCTCAATTACTTGCAGAATGTTATGTTATGACATTTTTAACATCCTGCACGATTTGAAAACTGATACTTTTGACCGTTGTCGTCACATATACAGCTTCATATGTATGAGTTTTCATTTAGTAGGTTTACTCGATAGCTCATGCGATAAGGCGTTGCAAACATTTTGACAAAACAGCTGAAATCAGCGTAAGGAAGTTAAAACAGCATGGCTGCATCAGCAAATACGCTTTTAAATTACTTTCGCATTTGTTAACACTATCGGGTAGGTTTAAGTTTGGGTTTGGTGTGGGGGATATTTCCAACATGATAGAGCTTTAATCTTAATAAATAATCTTTAAATTCTGAACGGCCACAAAACACACCTTGAGCAGCATTATAAAAACACTGTAATGCATGCCTGTACCAACCGAATACAAACGTGCCACGGTCACGCATTAAAGGTGTACTGCAGCGAAGCGTGCAGAAAGGTGCAGAACTGCAGCGTTGCAGAAATGTATGTAGAGGCACGTATTTCCAATGTTTGAGGGACACAAATGAGAGTTTTACAGTACGACAGTGAGTCGATGCTGTAGTATCAAACACTGATCAGATATCTGTCTGTTGTGGGAATGTGTTTGTCCTCTCACATTAAACTCTCTCATCCCAGAGCTCACAGGAATCTCTCTCTCTGTCCTTCCCTCTGCAGAGGAGCCTGACGTTCGGACCCGTAAGATAGTGAAGGTGGTCACGCAAACCATGATCAATGGCAAAGTGGTGGACGAATCCAGTGAAGTCGAACAGATCGAGGAGACAAAGAAGTAAAACAAGAACAAGACTGTCTGTGTGATTCTCTGTATAAAAGCTTCTATTGTCCATTTAGGGGCCACATTACCTTGGGCCCCCACAGGGCCCCTGATTTTTGTTTCATTCTCGGTCTTTCAAAGGGATCGTCTTTCCTTTCTCAAGCAACAGAAGAGCTGAAATTACTAGCCATCAGATTTAGAGCTGAAACTCGAGAAGAAACAAGTGCTCCTGTTATTGCTTTTTTAGCGACTTATCAAACCAGAACTCTTTATTCTTTCTGCATGCTGTATTTATTTCTAAATAGGGTAGTGCGAAGAAGAATATATTACTAGTGTTTGCTTATCTGCTGTTTCTTTCACTCTTACTCTGTAATAAAACTATTACATGCAATTGGTGTTTTTTGTGACTTTGAACAACCCGAAATATACCACAGGTATCTGTATTCACACATATGCACACCAGATAATAATATTAAAAAACAAAACAAAAAACACTATATTTATTTGTATCAATTTTCAATATGTAGTTCTTTGCAGAAACTCTATAATTAATATTAGATTACTTAATCTTTAAAGTTAAGGTGAATTCTTTATTATGTTTTTATCACCTTATACAACAAGCGCTTATTATTATTATTTTTTTTACATTTTAATCACTTTTAATTAACGTTCTGTATTTGTTTTATATCACTTCTGTCAAAATAGGTCAAGGTTGTTTCAGAAGATATTTTACCTGCTTAATGAATGAAAAAAGAAAATCTATAAAAATATAAATAAAAATAAATACATGAATACATAATTAAATAAATAAAACGTTATTTTTAATTAATTTAATTTCAGAAATTAATAAAACAAATAAACAATATGAACATAAAAAAATAAAAACAGAATAAATAAGTAAAAGTTTTATTTTTTCATAGAAATTAATACACATTTGGAATAGTACAGTTTGGTAAAAGCCTATTTACATTTTAAATGTAATATACATTACATTAATCTTTATTCTTAGCAAATTCTAAATACATTTATTAATTAAATACTACATTTGTCGGTCTGCAATAAAACACGTCTATATGCGTAAGAATTTCTCATCAGATTGATACAAGCCAATTCTATTTTTGTTAATGAATTGCAGCACAAAGATATGCAACATGAAACTTGAAAAAGTGTGGATGTGTAGCCTTTAGAGAACAGGATAAATACACTTAATACAAAACATAAACAGAAATAAAGTCAGAAGTACTGAGACGAGTACTGAAAGCACTCTGTAACAACACGTGTGTGTTTCTAGTCATTTCACTTTGCAAACCAAACTTTTGAATGACATGATTTGAATGTACAGCATGTAAATCAAGCTGTTGGTTCACATCAGGACGGCGAAGCTTTCCATTTATTAAAGGTTACTGTATTACTGGAACTGACATTTACTGTTGTGCTGTAAGTAATAATCTCAGAGGAAGTAAAATGCCTCTTTATTCTTTCGCACGCCACTGTTCGAGGATTATGGTTAATGGGACCTGATCGGTGACTCCATCCTGACTGTCCTCATCTTCTCATTCAGATGATTTGATCTGCTGGCTCTGGATGGACAGGTGAAGACTGAAGAGCGGTTTGGCAGACATCTGAACTCTGAGCATGAGAACAAGAGCATGCTCACTGAAGTGTCTTGCATTCATTTAGGAGACTGGACTGCAGTGCTCTGTTACTGAGTTTCTTATAGACGAGTGGTCATTTTTTACGTTTTACCAGCCCAAAAAACTAAATGCACCACACCTGCATTTATTTCATTCAAAATAGAAAATTCTGAAATATTTTCTATTTACAATCACTACTTTTTATTTGAATAGATTTTAGAATTAAATTTATTCCTGTGATTTCAAAGCAGAATTTTTTTTAACATCATTACTCTAGTCTTCAGTGTCATATCATCCTTCAGAAATCATTCTAATATGAAGATTTTCATGTATTATTATTATTATTTTTGTTTTTGGATATATTAAATGCAGGCTTGGTGAGCAGAAGAAACGTCTTTAAAAAACATTTATTAAAGAAAAAAAAAAAATGCGAAAATACAATTTGATCTTTTCTTTATATTATATTTCTTTATATAGCATAAAATATTTATATATAATTAAATTATAAAAATATAATATATACATTTTTTATATTCAATTTATTTACTTTACTTTAATATAAATATTTACTATTTTACAGCAATGCCTGCCCAAACATATTTGTCAACATTGTCCTACGTTTCTTGTTTGTTTTACAAAATAAAATATTATAAAATTGTATACAAATTTTATTTTCCAAAATAACACGTTTTGATGATTTGGGCCTGAAGAACACGCTGGATTAACTTTACTATTGATCTGCGTCACACTTTGGCCAAGTTCCAAAACAGAGCCGAACAATAACCCTTGGAAGCGGGACCAGGAACATTAGACAGCAGCACAGCTGTGGTAAAGTGTGGGAAAAATAATGTCCCACAATGACGGCTGAGATCATGCATTTCACTAACCACTGCCCTGACTAACGTGTCATTTGTTGTAGCTCACGGTGAAAGGAATCTCTGTGGATACTATACTCAGAAATTATCAGTGCAATGTCTTGTTTTCTTATGAAGAAAAAGTGCATTCTTTTGTGGAAACAGGACTCAGGAATAAGGTGAATGTACCTCTCCAACACACCCTCGACCTAAATCATCATTGCATCAAAAGCTCTTAGACAACTGTCAAACTCCTCCATCTGTTATATCTTCACACAGCCTGTCAGCTCTCTAATGCTGGGATTATTATAGATAGGATGCTGACTCTGTCTTTTGTGTGCAGTCTCTCAAAGCTAGCACCTGCGTTCTTGTATGCTGGTGTGTGTGTAATTATTGACGAAGCTGAAGTCTCTGAGATGCAGGAAAGAGACCTGCTGTAGTTCACTCTTTAGTGCACAACTGGACTGCAAACATTTACGATACAAACTTTTGGGGAAAGGGTGCGAGTGCAAAAATGTTAAACAGAAACTACAGTAAATAGGTATGTAGGTCTAACCATAGAGCAGCAAGCAGCAATTATGGGGCCAAGCACATTATAGCGCTGAGAACTTCTCTAGGGGATTTTTAAGAAGACTCACTATTATTTAAACTTTTCTGTCATTGTCATTAAAATTCTTTTGGTGTTTTATGTCAATGATAACGTACATTACTGTCAAAATGTTGGGGGATTGGTTATGTTTTTGTTTAATTGTTTAATTATTTTTGTTGTTGGAAAATAAGTGTTCTCTAAGGCTGCATTTATTTGATCAAAAGTACAGTAAAAACTATAATGTATATAAATGTAATGCATTCATGGTGAATATAATTATATTATAATTTTCTTTTAGTAAAATAAATACATTCTGCGAGTCAGAAAATAACTAAATGAAAATAATAAATGAGTCTGATTCTACAACAAAAATTAAACTAATGCAGGTCTACAAGCCTTTGTTTCTGCAAACCTGACTTCTATTCAAAACTTATAAATATTTTGCTCCATTTTGTAAAATCTTTTTCACCTGAAGGCGCTGTTGACACCAAAAACTGCTGTTGAATGTTCAGCTGTGCGTTGCAAGCAAATATGTTCAAATATTGTGATATATTAAGATAATTTTGTCCTTATAGTAAAAGCCATTATACTGTAAGCTGCACACAAGTAGTTTGCTTTAGGATGAATTATTCAGCAGAAGATAAAACCATATGGTGGTTGCCATAAACTACAGAATCAGGGAAAAAATCTTGAAAATAGGTGCCTTCATGATAAAACACTAGCCACTGACTGACTCACCAGTGAAGTCTGACCTGAACAACATATTAATGATGCTAAACACCACTAATTATTCTGAAGTAGAAGATAATGTGCTTGTATGAACTTCTGCCAAAATGTGACATGACTCTTTTTTAATATGATACGCAAGAGTGAGGGAGACATTTAGCTAGATGATTAAAAACTACATATGAAAGAGCATAGCTGAATGATGCGCACTAACCAGTGAAGCAAGCATAATTAATCCGCAAAAAAAATAAAATCACCGATGAGATACAGCAGTTACCGCTAATCTTTAACTCTCCGGTTGCTCTGAAATGAGACAATAAACCACCCCACATCCAAAGACAACACGCAGAATAAGGACTATAATATAAAAAATACGCAAATTATTGTTGCTAAAGAGCTTTTAAGCCTTTAAAAACCACTGGAGTTGTTAGCTGAGATTAGCACAGGCTTAGGCTATGATAACAGTCTTACACAAGCACAGTCTAGACAGATGTACAGGATAAACCATTATTTCAGCTGTGATAAATGTAGCTCCAAAAGTCAGTGAAGAATCTACATAGACACTTTATATGTGCAGTGTGTAATATTTACGAGGATCTATTGATAGAAATATAAGATAAGTAACTACATTCTCAGAGGTGTGCAAAGACCATAAGCAACGAACTGTTATGTTTATATTAACTTACAATGAGCTATTTATATTTCCATACTGTACTCTGTGGGTCCCCTTACACACAAGTCTCCATCATGTTTGTACAGTAGCTGTTAAAGGACAGAGTGCGTTCTTGTGAATACAACACTGACATAATGATTAACAAGTAACAGTAATATTTGCAATAACATATTGAATAATTAGGTGCATATAATTCCTTAATTTACCTTTGTTTATATATCTCATTGCTGGTTATCTCCACTGTCTCAGACTATGTCATTTTAGTCCTCTATCGGCCCCCGTAGCTTCTCTAAAGCGAAGGGTTGAGCGGGAGAAAGAGTCGCTGGTTGCGATTCACAATCTCAACCACTAATTTCCGCTAAAAAATAACACTGCACCTTCAAAGGGGTTATATGATGTTGCTAAAAAGAACATTATTTTGTGTATGTGGCGTAATGTAATGTGTTTATGAGGATTAAGTTTCAAAAACACATTATTTTCCACATAGTGTACATTACTGTTTCTCCTCTAAGCCCCGCCTCCTGAAACGGGTCGATCTGTACAGAGCTTATTGTTCTAAAAAAGCAAGGTGTGCTCTGATTGGTCAGCTAACCAGTGCACTGTGATTGGCCGAATATCTCAAGAGTCTGATGGAAATGCTCCGCCCCTTACCATAACGGGATGCTGCGTCCCGGCGCTATGACACCAGAACAATAAAACACATTACAAACCAGTGGAGACATAATGACTGATGATCATGACTTAGTTCTGTGTTTTTACACGTGG
>JAUMHR010000002.1:447205-461007 GCA_032361145.1 Enteromius fasciolatus | reverse complement strand
AAGCCTTAAAATTCTGCATAATTAAGGGCGTGGCCACTTGAGTGACAGGTTGATTGACGTTGCTGTCTCTATCTGCTTTAGAGTCTACTTTATTAGACTCGTATGAGGGCACAGGAAGTTTGGGAGAGAGAGGGTAGTATCGGTGCGTGTCGCAAGCCAAGCTCGAACCTGATCCAAATGAACACCACAGCTCAAAGCATCAGCCAAGTATTTCTGCACAATTCTCCTCACAGTACAAATTTAGACTTAGAGTGCATATTTGTGCTTAATATGACCAACAAATGCTCATTCAGATATGAAAGGCCATCTTTCAAGATTGTAAAGAATTTGGTTTGGACGTCAAAACAGAGATTCTTGGAAAAGGCTGTAATTACGGCAGGAGAGAGTGCATATGACACGCTATCATAATACTCTGCTTGGATAAAAACAGCCCAGAGTTCCTGAGAGCCGCTCGATAGTCTAGTAATGGCAGTTTATATGATTAGCCGTAGCATTGGATTGCTAATGGCTTAGTAAAGTGGATCACAAAGAGTTGTTTTCTTTCTCAGACCTCGTTGTCTGTTCAGAGTCTGGACATGCAAATGTAAAATAATGTGACTTTTTTATTTTAGCATTGGTTTAGAGTTAGTCATCTTTGGTGTGTCGTGAACTTTCAGTTTTGTAGCTTGGCGGTTTTCGTTCTGGGGTGCTTCGTTCACTTTAGACAGCATAAATAAACCACCAGCAGCAGCAGCATATATCCACTATAACTTCCCGTTTACACCTCCCAACTCTGTACAGTCACGTCTGTACTGTGTCTTGTCAATCATTTCACCATGTCCCCAAGGTTGCTCACAGTGCTTGGGATATTTTCATGGAAATAGGAGCTCTTACTGTGCTGAGCTTTCTGCCTTTTCCCAAACAACATCCAAGAGCAGTATTCTCAGGAAGTGATTCGTGTCTAATGTGAAAGCTGGTCGTCCCTCGTTAAGGACTTGCTCTTCTCTGCACTTCAGTGCTTTCTTTATCCTGTGTGAACTTAACCCACTGGGCGTAAGTTAAGGGACGTTCACACCAGCGGTGATTTGCTGTGACAGAAGTGACCATAATTCATGCATTTCTAGAGACAGATGCTGAATAAGTGAGGGAAAGTATCAAAGTGATTCAAAACAAAATGGAAACTGTTTATGTGGGAAAGTACCATCAGAAGTTCATCTAGAAATACTAGTGATCTTCACTTTTCCTGGAATCCATTTTGCAACAAATATGTTGAGTATTTCTTACTGAGATGAAATGAAAATGTTTGTTTTCAGCAGCAGGTGCAGTCCATGATATTATGTCAAATATTTTGAGTCCCGATATATTGGTACTGGTTAATTAATTTAAATATATGATTTAAGTTGTATGTACATGTGTGTGCTGATTTCCCTTACTTTCACGTTATCTCATTCAGAGTTCCTTTTTAATGGCAATCATAATGTAATAACATTGTTAAATGTCTAGAGAAGAGACCTGTCTTTTGATGCAGTGACGTGATGGCTGGTTTTACTTTAGATTTTATGATGTATTTAGTATTTCTAAATTATGAGTTATGTAATTGTAAAAAAAATAAAATAAAAATCAAAGTTAATATAGGGTTATCACTGTCTGCCAGAATTTCAATTGTGGTGCATCACTAATTAGAATAAATACATAATGTAATTATAAAATATATAAAACGTAGACGTATTTAATGCTGGCATTTGGCAGGTGTGGCAAAAACGTAAGAAAACTAGCAGGTTATTTTCCTGAATCATCCATGGAACAGCCATAGCCGAATTGGGGCAAGGGCTTTTTTTTTTTGTTAGTTAAGCTACATGCTCGCAGTGATTTCATTGGGCACGGCCATGTCAGCTGTCATTATGTAAAGAAAACATCCCGCAGTGTTGAGGTCCCAGGTGGCTACAAGATGTTCCTCTCTCCCACCCACCCCAAAGTCCAAATAAACTGGATGTGTGTGTGAGATGGTTAGGACAACAGCCGTGCTCAGCGGCTCCTGCGCGTATAGCTCTGTACCGAGCCAAACAAACCTTCTTTAGAGAATACTGCCCAAACTTAAACTTGGCCCTTTTCTGCCATTCATCACTTATTACGTCAAAGCGTTGTTTGTCTACACAAAGTTTCATTTACATGGAAAAAAGGAAAATAAAAATAGTATGGTGTAGCTGTAAATAATAGCCATGGAAATGTCCTGATCCAATACTGGCATCGCTGAAGGCCGGCACGTGTTCATGTAGCGATCCAGAGTTATCATTTGTGTTTAAGAAGAATTGATCATGACAAGAGCAGGTTTTGCCAGCTCTTGCGACACGTGGAGTTGAATGAATACTGTGAGTGCTCAAAGATTTCTTTGTTCAGGATTTAGGAAAAAACACTAATAAAAAGAGATGGCCTGGAGTTTTCTCTGGATGGTCAAATACACAGTGTGGCACTGATTAAGTGAGGAGTACTTTACTAAGAAACCATTTTGCTAGAAATAATCAGGGTTTAGATTGTATTTTATAGCCTGTCCTAAAACTTTCCCCATCTGCCTTGAAGAGCATGCAACTTTGGACTAGTCATGATGTGATTCATCGAAGTTGTCCTAAAACCTGAAAACAAAATGCACTCTTGTCTTAGACACTTTTTTTTAATCCACTTCAAATCCACTCAAAACAGTCAAACAAACAAAACTTTAAACTCTGCTTCAACAGAATAAGAAAAAAGCAACATCTAGCGTTTTTGCCATTCACATCGTTTCAGATTTCGCTTTTAAAATTTTATGTTTTAAAAATAATTATGTATTATATGAATAATAAAGATTATATATTATTCAGCAGTTAGTATATTGTATTGTAGTTAATTTAGCAAAAACCCTAACATTTTAAAAGTCCTACAAATTAATGTGTTTTGGCTAAATTGTGCGCGTTTTACTCATAAAACATGTACGCAAAAGCAAAATCATAAGAATTTGTACTAATGAGTAGTGCTGGGCGATTTAATCGTCAGTAAAGCACAAGCAATGTTGTACGGACTCATACGAATTATCCACCTCATATAATATGTATGAATTGGTTGTGAGAGAGCATGAAAAACATTGTTTTACATGCATTGTATTGTTTTTAGTATTGCTACATTTTCTCACGCATGCTCTGCTATCAGAGCAGATTATACAGGCCACCTTCGCTAAGCTGACTCGTTATAACGAGAGGTCTTGTTTCCACTCATCTGGTAATCACAGACCTGGACTTCTCACCGTCTGCCCTCCTAGCGCTCTGAACTCTGATGGAAGAGGGCTGAAGTGATCCCTCATGGGCTCGGAGTGAAAGCTACACCGCAAGCCACACTTTCCTCTCACATTGCGCAATTACTAATTAATTAGTTTTCTTAACCTTACAGCCAATACAGCTGTCACTAATATATATATTTTTTTTTTTCCCAGTAATGACAGATGTTAAACCAGGAAAGTTATGAACACAACAAATGCTCTCTATTTTCCTTATGCTTTGCTTTGTACGTGCATGTTTGTGGTTGATGCCTGGGAACCATGGTGATTCATTTCTTAAAAGCGTCGCACAAAGAATAGCCATGCTCTCAGAGTTTTGCCATTGTGTTTAATTCAATGGAGGCATTGACGGCCCACGTTTCTATTTTGAGTTGTTATCACGGAACTGGCAGGCTGCTCTATAGTTCAATGCTTACGGCAAGTTAAGCAACAAAGTGACATTGATGAAACGGTCCGTCTCTGCTTCCAATAAACATTTTAGTGAGAAATATAGAATTTCCAGTGTTTTGAGAGACAGGCCTCCCTCTGAAATATCTGGGCCAAACGGCTGGATTAAGACGAGTGCTGATTTTCACCAGGGCTGGGTCATAAATACAGGACACGTCTTAACACCAGGGCTTGAGTGATGACTAGTTTTACTGGGCTCCTTCACCTTTTCCATGTATTACTCAAGTACTAGCGCTCTTTCAAACCCCAGTGACTTTTCATTTATTTGCACTTGTTGCCATGGATGTGACAGGTACAGTACCGCTGCTGTTAAAATGTGAGGTTTATAAAAATGACAGATGGTTGGGTGTGAAACGACTCAAAAGGTCTCAGTGTTGTTTTTGTCCGTACATTGAAAGTCATTGCAGTTTAGTGTTGTTTGGACCCCACCGGTTCTTTGTGTAGACAAAAACAATATCGTCTTTCATGTTCCACAGGTTTGGAATGACATGAAGTAAAATGAGGAGTAAATGATGACAGAACTTGAGTACGACTGCTAAACCGATACCAAGACAAAAACATTAAACAACAGGAAAAGTAAGAGGGCATGAGATGGTGTGTGAAATTTGGCCAGAATCTTATTTCATGACACAATAATATCTATCATGAAATTGTAAATATTTAAAACTAGTGCTGCACGATTAATCATATCGCAATCGTGATGTCAGCCAATGCGATTACATTACTGCAAATGTTGCGATTTATATTAAATAAACAAATGCGTTCGTGGACGTAAGAAGACATTCATGCTTGCGTTCACACCAGACGCGAACGAAGCGTTAAGCGCGAGTGATTTATGCAAAGACTCAATGCAGGTTTTGTATTTATTTTGAAATTGTCAATAACTTTAAAAGTCCTGCCCTTCATGGTGATATAAAGTGTGGCTGATTTTGCTGCTGAACAGACCATTTGAAGATTAAAGGTAAGGTAGGTCAGCTTTAAGTTGGTCCCAACATGCTTTAAACCGGTGGTTCCCATTCCCAACCCCGTTCCTGGAGCTCCACCAACACTGCACATTTTACATGTCTTCTCAATCAGACACTCCTGATTCAGGTCATCCGTGCGTTAGTCTACACTTCAAGACATGAACTGGGACGAGTCTAGAACAGCAGACAACAAAAAGGACAATAGGACATGCAAATTATGAGCGTTGGTGGGGCTTAAAAATTTGACTTTGCAAATGCTCTCAACTCAGCAATGCATTGCAAACCGGCATGGACCCTGCAGTAAATCTTCATTCACGTGGCTCCGGTTCTGTCGCTGTTCGTTGAATATGAAATTGTCTGCCACTGACATGGTGTTGGATGCTTAGTTCACTCTGCACCCATCTGCACACCCGAGCATGTTTGTCGGCTTGCATTTCTTTTGGGCTCATACTATTACCAGATGTTCCAGTGTCCATAAACACAGACGCAGAGGTCAGACATACACACAGATTTCTCTAGACACTCCTCACACAGCACCCCATGCGGTGAATAAAAACAAACGGCTAACACAAAGCCTGGCCTGTTAGTCCGCGGCAGCCTGCACCTCTCCTCACTTCAGGGCCCGGCATTCTAAACACACCACGATAAATATCCATCTCCACGCCAGTCGTGACTAACAGAATAGAGAACAGATAGTCTCCAGCTTCATTGTGTTCAATAGAAGACCTTTTAATATGGCACATAGTAGCATGCTTGTCTGTACCAAAATAGCTTCGCTGCTCTGTGGGGTTAATGTCACGCTGAATGGTCTAGACCCGGGGGATTGTGCAGGGTTTATGGAGGAAGGCTGTGGGTGGTCTATACAGCAGGATCCTGGCTGGTCTCTGCCGCAGCAGCGATGTCCAGGTTTGTGAGGCTGGGAGTTTGGCTGACTACCGATGTAAAGCTGCTGTCTCACTATATGAAGGGACGGGTATGTGCTGTTTGTGTTTGCTGTGTTTTCACAGATAAGCTGAGTCAGGCTGGACTTGGCTAGCACCTTCCCTTCACTATAGGGACAGCCTTTCTGTTATCTTATCTCCTATAGACCATAGGCAGAATAAACAGCTTCATTCGACACGTGGGCTGAGAGAGACAGAAGTTCTGTTCAATCTTGTCGATATGAAAGTATGCACAGTGTGTTTTACCTCAAGAATGATTGACGTGCAGGTATGTGATGGAAAAAACTGTATTTCCATCCTTCACCGCATCATTTTTGTTATGTTAAATATGCCGTTTACTTTAAGCTCTGTGTTTCTTTATCTTTGTCGCCTCATTCGATCTCATGCATTCAGCCCTTCCATTCCTCTTTATTTCTTCCTTTCCTCCTCATTGTCCTCCTCCTAATGGATGAGCCCAGTGTCGTCTGCTCCCCACCTTTCAAGTTGGGCCTATTTTTAGCCCCTCGTGTGCCTGGCTGAGGGGATGCGTGAAAGTGGGGACTCTGTGTGAGTGTTTGCAGATTCTGGCAGTGAAAGAATGAAAAGAGACTAAAGGGGTGCTTCAGTTTTGATATAACCGGTAACGGGGACTAATAAAGGTGATTTAAATGGAAACCTTTCGATTGTGACTCAAGAGTTCAGTAAATCTGTATGGTCAGCATTTACTAAAACCAGACTGGCACAAATCGTACAACAATATAATTCAGTTGCCCACATGCATGGATTCTAACTACACGCCAATCTCAGACGTCACATTCGAACCTAATTTATCTGATAACATGTTGATATGTGATGCACCAGAAAAAGATGTACATCTGATTTAATGCTTCTTAATGTGTATTAGGGCTGGGCAATATATATATATATATCTCGATATGTTTGCGCATCTCATCAGTAAAGCCGGTTCTTTGATTAGCGGTAAATCTCCATCAGCTGTTTTTAAACGAACCGCCAGTTAATACACCGAGCCGTAGATCACTGACATCATTGGCGTAGCTTGTTAGTGATCTACGGCTCTGTGAACGAACTGGCAGTCCGTTTGAAAACACCTAAAGAAGATGATGCCTTCTAATAATGTGCTAATTAGCAAGTTTAACTATGACTGTAATATCTGGGACTATGAATACGGCTAAATGAACATCCTCTGAGAGCGCCTCGGAAAAGAGGGGCGGGGCCAGCAGAGCTCGTGAAGATTTAAAGGGGAAGTACACAGAACGGAGTGATTTGAAAAGAGCTGTTTTTGACAGGGTAAAATGTGTGTGTATTTTTACACTACCAGTGAGACATTTTAACAAACTGTATTACAGAGTTTTCATTAAGAACCTAAAGAATCATATCAGCTTAAGGAAAAACTGGCGTTATATGACCCCTTTAATGACAGACTTTTCATTTTGGGTGAACAATCCTTTTAAAATAGGAGCCACAATACTGCATGGGGTAGAATTTTAATTATGATGCCATGAAAAGTTGATCTAATTAGAAATGTATGTACTTGGTTCATTTCTGGGACGCTGGAAATGGCTACACTGGCCTCCTGCTGTTCTTTTGCATGTGTCCGTGTATGAGGGGGAAAAGAGAGTGAGCATGTGGGAGGGATGTTGCATCGGAATTGCGATGGGAATAGAATGAAAAGGAAGGATAAAGCACATGATATGAGTTTTATATTAGAATGATAGTGTTCGGGGAGTCTAAAAATCTGAAGGCAATGCCTTTTTCATATTTGGGAGAGAAGAAATGAGTGGGGTGAAGGAGTGTATGGACTGACAAGGGAAGGGGATGCCTCTTCTCTGCTTGTGCTCCGACATCTGCTCACTGGCTAGAGCCAAGGGTGGGAGGAGTTTGAGCGCTCCTGCTGCAGCGGAGTGAGGGAGGGAGAGAGGGAAGGAAGGAGCGAGGATGCATCAGTGCCACAGAGGAGAGCGAGAGACTGCTTTCTGCATCACACCACTATGTCCTTCATTTACATTCCAGACGCTGGCTTCTCTCTGGAGAGCCCCTTCTCCGTTTGAAATGCCAATCACCACTTGCTGTTCCTTCATCCTCGATCACGCACACTTCCTCCACGTTGATGTGAGGGAGCTGGGTGCCCGGCACACACTGAAGAGATTCCCCGGTCTCCGTTTGACTGACGACTAAAGTTGCTGCAGACTCTGGATTATGTTCTTTTTTGGGTTTTGAAGGAATAAGCGATTCGACTACGTTATTGTGAGGAATCTCCAGCGCTGATTCTCCGGACTAATAAGTGTGTGAGAGCAACTGGGACTTTAATGAACAGAGTGGCAAGGACTCGGCTTCCTTTGCTTTTTTCCTGTGCCGCCAGCTGCCTGCCCCGTTCAGGCGCAGCTGTGCTTCTCCCCGGAAAGCTGGGGGACTGATAAAAGAGGGGGTGTTTATGTCCCTACTGCTGGGGCTTGAGCCGGAATTTAAGCTACGCTACACAACAGCTTGTAGTAAGTGACTCTCCTCAGGATACTGTCGCTGCATGTGTGTGCTTTGGTGAAAGGATTTCTGTGGACTCGCAGCTCATGTTGCTGCTGATATGGAAGGCACCTGGCACGGACACCTCCCCCATGTCAGCCGTACTGTGGCCAGCCATTGCTGAGCTAGGCCCCCAAGGAACTAGCACCCTAATTGTGCATCCAAGCGCACCCTGTACAAGATGAACGAAACTGAGTCGAACCATAGCACAGGACCCTTCTGCCTGCTGGACATTGGCTACTCTCAGATCTTCAGCACCTGCCTGCTGGAAGTAGCTGTTATTCTCTTCTTGACAGTGCTCATCATCTCAGGGAACCTGGTGGTTATCTTTGTTTTCCACTGTGCCCCACTACTCAGCCACCATACCACTAGCTCCTTTATACAGACTATGGCGTATGCAGACTTTCTGGTTGGGGTCAGCTGTCTTATTCCCTCTCTATCCCTCCTGCACCACCTGGAGGGTGTGAACGAGAAGCTCACCTGCATGGTTTTCAGCTACATGGTCTGCGTGTTGAAGAGCGTCTCCATGGCCTCTCTGGCATGCGTCAGTATTGACCGCTATGTTGCCATCACCCGACCTCTTTCCTACACTGCTCTGGTCACACCCTGCCGTCTGCGTACTTGCATTACCCTTATTTGGCTGTACTCTGCACTCATCTTTTTGCCGTCTTTCTTTGGTTGGGGCAAGCCGGGATACCACGGAGATGTATTTAAATGTTGCTCCTCCTGGGACACCCAGCCCCTTTTTACCGCGTTTATTGTTGCGGCCCTCTACGCACCAGCTGCTTTCACCGTTTGTTTCACCTATGCCCATATCTTCCGGATCTGTCGGCAACACACCCGGCAGATCAGCGAGCGGAGGGCCCGCTTCGGCCCACAGGATCCCGAGCCGGGAGAGCAAGCCTGCACGGACAAGCGCTATGCCACCGTGCTCTTCCGTATCACCAGTGTGTTCTACCTGCTTTGGCTACCCTACATCATTTACTTCTTACTAGAGAGTGCAGGGATATACAGCCATGCCATTGCCTCATTCCTGACCACATGGCTGGCAATCAGCAATAGTTTTTGCAACTGTCTCATCTACAGCCTGTCGAACAGCGCCTTCCGCAAAGGTCTCAAGCGCATCTGCCTGCTTTGCCTGCAACGTAGCGACACCAAGAAGCCCCTAGGAGACCCACCAGCACCTATGCGGCCTGCTTGCCATGTGTAACGCCATCTTTTAGGAAGATAGTGAGCTTGATTTTGATGGCGAGGGTTAAAAGCAGATACTGAAGATTTGGTTCGGCATCTGTGCACTGTCCCAGTTCAAGCCAGGTGAGGCAGATTGACAAAGGTCATGTGGATTGTTGCAGAATTACCTGGCAGCAATAAATGGACCCTTGACCTTGGTTAAGATGAAGAGGACAGCTATGTGAGCGTGGGCTATTCTCATCGGTATTTGCAGATATACCATTCTCAGCAGTTTTTGCTGCAAGGAGAAATTAAGCAACGAGGAAAGTGATTGTGAAGTCTTTAGATTGCATTAAACATAGCTGTATTAATGATGTTGAAGGCAAACTCACATCTTTTAGTGACTTGTGGCACATTTGCTGGCCTTTGACCTTTGCTCTGTGGACTTTTAGTTCTGATCATGTGGCCAGAACAGTGAGAACAAGTAGGCTCTGTTCCTCCTGTTAACTGGCTCACATGAGTTCACATGTAGGGGGAAAAGTAAGATCCTGATTTAAAACCTTAAATAATATAGATGTTGAAATGACTTCTGGACAAAGAATATAAAACATTTCCAAGGGCTTACCTGGTTTAGGACTCGTGGTTTTATTTACGCTTTACTAGTAATATCTGAGTCATGCCTCTGAATTTCTAAGGATAATCTGATCACTACTCTGCTCTCAGTGGAAGAATGTGTTTGCTAGTGTTTTTTGTCTTTGGATCCATGACAAGTCTTGACCTTCAGCAATTGCAATTGGATTTTTAAAAAAAGCTGTTTTCCCAAAGAGCAGAATTCGACCCCAGCCCCCAAGCAATGCCACGATTACACGGACTTCCCATTTTCTGCTTATTTAAAGCCATGAAGGGATTACATAACCACGCCTCCAGTCAGAGGACACCATCCTTAAAAAACGCAGTAATACAACAACAAACCGAAGACTTATTCTGCCTGGCTCATTTCTAAACCTTGATCACACTGGAGACAAACTATTTAGCTGGGACCCACCGTCCAGCAAAAAAATCCCAAGACAAAACAATCTACTTGACTGTTTGGAGTATCTGCTGGACAGAGTGACTCTTTGGACTTGCCCTCTGCCCTGAAGTGTCAGTCGTGTGCAGTTCTCTTGCCATGCTTGGTTCGCTTCCACCGGCTACAATGTGTTTTAGTGCTAGGAATGAATGGGTCAGGGGTATGGGTCACATCTGTTCAAATGCATTTTCCAAACGCACAATCACACATAAAATATTGTATAATGCAGTTAAGCACAACAGAAACACGTGATCGTAACAGATGTTAGTAGCTTAATTCTGTCACAGGATCCTTCAGATGAGCAGGACTGCAGTGGTAAAGGTTGCGGATATGGGCAAGAACCAGAAAGATTGAAATTAAGACACTTAATGGATGAAATGGAAGAAAAGCTGCTGAAACTGATCAGGATGCAGAGGTCCAGGTTTAAAGGCAGATTTTTCTGAAGAGTCCTGCATGTAAAAAAGCAAAAACAACAATGAACTGCATTGTACTGCGCTGTACTATTTATCTTTATGACATATATACATGTACATAATTAATATGTGGAGGTGCCAAGAACATGTGTCTTTTTTCATGCTGTGATCATAAATTCTCTCATTTGGATGGTACTGTTAAACATGATTTCTTATGCAGATAGCTTTGTCCTCATAGCTGACCAAAGTATCAATATTTATTGGTGTTCTCTGATGGAATTATTTTTATTTTTTTAATATATATATATATAGAGGAACCACAAATGTATTAATTGCTGTTGAATGAATTGATTGTTTGTAGTAAGATGTTATTATAAAAACAGTCTGCATTCCTCTTTGTATTTAATCCAATAGTATTTATGACTTTTACCTTCTCTTAAATTGTTTTAAGAGAATGTTTCTCATTGAAGAGGGTTATGTATTGTGGCATATTCCCAAATACTTTTTCTTTTTGTATGACACCATGGAAAAATGCTCTTGTTTTATCACCGACTGTCAGAAACGGCTCTAGTTTATACGCCGCATCACTTCAGTTAATGTCTGACTTGCTTTCATAATTGTAATACTGTGACATGATGAAGAAGTGTCTTACGGCTGAGTGTCTATAAGTGTTTGATAGGGGACGCATGAAGTCTGAACTGCCATGTCATGGCAGGGCGCTGTGCAATACTTCCACTCACTCGATAGAAAACATATCACACACAAAAAGGGCTTTTATTTTTTCCAAGTGTCCCAAGCTTGTTTGTTCAAATGCAGATCTTGATCTTGCGGCCTCTGGCAAAGTGCTATTTTTGAACCAGAACTGAAAGAACTTGTTAGCCGTTTACCCATCCGTTGTTTTATTGATCGCACATGACCGCTAGTCTGTGCACACGTGCATGGATACAGTACGTATGCGTGTTCAACAGAACAAAGGCGCATGTCTAGTCGAAGAACTTTGTTTTTGGACTTGTTAATGCTCCTGGAGCTCTGGACTCACCCAAGACTGCTTCCTCTCTCTCGTCCCAAGAAACCTTCCCCGTACTCATTTAAAGGAATCGGATTAAATTAAACGGCCAGGATTTGATGGTCATGCTTTAGAAACTGCCCGGGTTGTGTATGAACCATTCGGATCGGTTGAATTTTGTGAAACATCCATTTGTTCCTTTGATTCTAATGTCTTTTTCCATTGGTCGCCAGTGAATTCTCTCTATAAAAATGAAACTGAAGTTGGGTTTTCTGCTTAAAATGCTGTGAAAAAAATCCCAATCTTGAAGCATGCGTATCTGTGTTTTCAGAGACTGTAGATATTGGTTATTTCCGCTGTCTGAAGGATATTGTAAGTAGGATCGTGTTGGTTTTATGTACTACAAATGGACTTGTATGTTGTGAAATGAGAATGAGGCTCTGTTTGTTAACGTTGCATGTTTAGCTTCACAGATGATGGTACTTCTGTCATGGGTAAAAGCTGGAGGAGGCATTTCAACTTTTGGGACATTTTGATGCCAGAGAGCTTTAGTTTGTTTTTGTTCTCTTCATGATGCCAAAGCATTCTTTTTTTTCTTTCCTGTGGGAAAACTGCTCTGTTCTTGAAATCAAAGTCAAGGGCTAGCGCTCTCAAGGGAGAAAATCTCCCAAGATGACTTGCTCTCCGCTGTGCCATATTAGGACGAAGGACCCAGTCGGCCCTGCCAACACAGAACATGGAGGGCTGAGCTGGAACAGTGCGTTTTCTCCCTGAGTAACACACACACACACACACACACTCCTCTCCTTAACTTTGTGTTGATTGTGCTAGGCGTCTTTATTGAGCTTGATCATGTATGCTTTACAAGTCTGTTAAATTGCTGAGCCAGGCTCCTTAATGAATTGCTCATGATCTTGCCCTCCTGTAAGTGGGTCCGGTTTTTATTTGATTAACTGGAGAGAATTGTTTTTGGCCTTTCACTTAAATGCATTCCACATTGTATTTCAGTTCGTATCGCAAGAGAATACGAAAGCACTGCAAAGTCTTTGGGATTTACAATGTTTGCTTGGCTGAAAGAAAACTTGATCTGCTTTTCCATATTTTCTTCAGCATATCCACAAGTCGTCTGGTGTTTAGGGCTGTAGCTGAGGTACTAATGTGGTGTACCGCAAATTTTGTAATGATGTCATGTTTTAGAAAATAATTGTCAATAATGTATTTATATTCTGGTATATCTGCACTGAGGAAATAAATGTGACCTTATATCATGTTTGAATGCTTGTTATTGTGTGTGTGTGTAGTGACTGTATTCATGTTTTTTTAATGTAGATGTATGTGCTAGTTTGCATTTCTGACAGTACATTAATAATCATGCTTGCTTGGGAATTACTTGCATTAATATTTGTTCATCTCACTGGCAAAGTAACGTCAAAAGTGCATGTCACTGTAAAAATGGAAAAACGTCATACATTTGTTGGGTAAGTGCATGTGTTTTTAAGTTGTGCCAAATGAAACATTTATTTTTCTGTGACGTATTGAAAGTCAGAATTGCTTTTGTTTTCACTGTAAGTTTCTCATGACCTTATTTGATGTTGCATCATTTTTCTGTTTTGGATCTCACCAAATGTAACATTTACGTTTTTGCATGTCGAGCTGGAAGACCAACTATTGTAGAAGCATGAATTTGAATGGGTTTAAAACAAAAAAAATATTTTAATAAAATCATTAATAGCCTTTTCCTAGTCAGAAGCTGCCCAACCCTCTACGATGCAACATACATAGTTAATGTTTAATATATGATTATGTGAAGCTGAATTACACAACCGTGAGGCCCTATGAAACGCAGACAGAATCACGGAAGCCATTCAGATAAATGGGATTTGCTGTGTAACGCGGAATGTCCCAGAATTTGACAAATTTTGGAGAAATTCAAAGGGGGTAAGACTGCTTAAAGGATCATGAAAACCCAGACTACGTTTTAGGTTTTAGGT
>JAUMHR010000002.1:420246-430384 GCA_032361145.1 Enteromius fasciolatus | reverse complement strand
AGATCGCCCTGAGGAAAGACCTGGACAACGTGAGTCTTTTAGACGGTTTGACACCGTTTTAAACATTCATTGCAGGTTCCTGACATTCACACATGCCCGTGGCTTCTGGTATGTGTCCTTTTGCCCTTAGGCTGAGGAGAAAGCTGACGCGCTCAACAAAGAGCTTCTCATCACTAAACAGAAACTGGTGGAATCTGAAGATGAGAAGAGACGACTGGAGGAAGAGTCGGCGCAGGTCAGACACCTCCCAAAACTCACTAACTGTTTCAGAAATAAAGCTATGACCGTGTGTACTGAACAACACATTGAGACTGGCTTGTGTTTTAGCTTCGCCCTCTGCCTGGTTTCCAGACAACTTTCTTGAGTTGCATCCTGAGATGCTCTTTAAACAATATTGAAGACATTCAGAATCTGTTGAACTATTCTGTCTCTCTACACCATCCACTTCAATATAGAAAATATAGAAAGTAATTACAGTAATCAATATAATAATAAAAATATAATTCATAATAAAATATTTTATTGTATTTTTTTAACATCACACGAAAGCAAAGTTTATGTGGAATATATATATATATATATATATGTATGTAATTAATAGTGTAAAATATAATAAAAAATACATTATATATTTTTTCAGTGATCTAAAAGCTATATATATGTACATAATAACAAATTAGATTTTGCCATGTGCATCAGAAGCAGCTGCTAAATTATTAAACTATTTAACAATAAAAATAAATTTATTTGCAAAATCCCAGTGAATGACTACACTTCCCATAATCCTCAGATAACACCCAGCAATCAGAGAAGTCACATTTACCATTGTTACATTACCTGAACTGAAACTACTTTTTAATCCATATTTACAAAATGTACATATAATCCCTTATTTTATTTGTGTTTTTTTAAATGCCTATGCAGAAAACACATATAAAACAAACGTTAGCATGGGAAACAAATTAATTTAGTTTTATGATTGTTCTGGATGGAGTGGTATCGGGAATGATCCCTGAGGAGGCTCTGGATGTGTGTTTGAGCTGATTGCTCTGGTTCCTCTGAGACAGCTCTTGCGTTACTGCAACAGTACAGCCTCCGGACACAGCTGTCCTCAGACAGATGGGAGAAATGTCTCCTGGAGGGGATACTTGGGTTAAATATAGGATCGTTGTGATATGACTGATTTCTTTTTAGGAGGAAAAACAGAGTTTTTAACTTGGGCTCTGCATCTGTGTTTCAGCTGAAAGAGATGTGTCGGAGAGAACTAGATAAATCCGAGTCTGAGATCAAGAAAAACGGCTCCATCATTGGAGAATACAAACAGGTGAACACACACACACACACACACACACTGACTCACTCGCCTGGAGTCTTCAGTGAAGCATGGTCTGCTGTCTCTGTTCGAGTTCGTTCTGATTCTAATGGTCTTCTATCACTATAATGAAGACCGATATCCATCCATTAGGTCTATGGCTGCATCAAACCCTAAATCAGTTTAAATGGCCCAGTCTCTCTCATATCTCATCTTAAAACACCCCATTGTCCAATTAAATTACCTTCATAAAACTCTTAACTGAAACACTCTATGAATGTGCATCAGTTTGATCGTGCAGTATTCTCCTGCTCTGCTAAATATTGGCTTCATCTTTTGCATCTGAAGATCAGTTCATGCGTTCCCTGCGACTCAAACACCAAATAATCCTTCCCATGTTTCTTTTTTTCACTAGGATTTTTTAAACTTTACAAATCCTTTCATCCCTCTACCGTAATTTTTGTCTCTCTGTTTTTTTTTCTGTGGTGTTGTGCAGTGTAACTTCAGTTCATCTAAAGGAAAGGAGCCCATTAGCCCGTAAACAGACAGTTTTAAGGGGCCACATATTTTTTCATCTTCGTTTCTTGTGGGAGTCTATGGAAACTCTTTTGAACCAGATAGTTGAGAGTTTGCCACACTGCTTAGGGAGGGCTTCAGTATCCCAGCTGGCAATTGTGATATCTCTGTTTTAAACAGCCTTGCATTACCAACATTTTAAAATGGCATTAAATGTAAATTCACCCTATGCATTGTTTTGCATCTCAGTGATCTTATTGTGAGCCTGTTTTAACCTTAGGGAATTGATCATTAAAATATCTTCACTGAGGTTTCTGGTTGAAATGACTGGGAACGTATGCCAGATTATTCAGTCACGCAGTCCTTCAACTCCATTTTTCTTTGTTTCGAATGAAAGCTTTGTCACTAATCACATCAGATTGTGACATGTGACAAGTTTTCTATGGGTATACAGCCTATTGCTGTTTCAAACTAATCCACTTTTCCAGTTTTTTTGGATACTCCTCCAACAATGTTTTTTTTTTAAATCTTACTCAGGCCAGATTTTGTGAAGTAAAACAAAGTTTAACATAAAAAACTTAACTAACTGTATCGAGATAGCTATCAGGAGGAATTAGTTCAGCAACGCTGATGCATTGTTGTGCTTGGCTATATCTGTATTTTATTGTAGTCTTGACTTACATTGGCCAAATTTTCCGCTTTCATTGATAGGTGAGTATAGAAATATAGTAGAACATAACCAGGAACTTTGGTTAAAAGCAGTTGACCCTTCGCAAAGACCCAGCCCTCTTTAGTTCACATCGCTATGTCTGACAAGCCAAAACAATGAATATTGTTGTGTGGCTCTTTAATGTGTCATTACAGACCACTGGAGTTCAAGCACCAATTGAAACCAATCATCTCTTCCTCTTTACTAATAAACACAAATGAACATCAGAAGGCGTTAACTGTGGAAACATGTCAATACATGCCATTTTTCAAGTTCAAGTACACAAAAATGTCAGATTTATCATTATGATTGGTCAGATGGCCTGTCAGTCAAGCTAACCACTAAGCCATTGCCTTACGTATGATTTTGTTCAGAAATAACCCCACATAACTGTCAGTAGAGTACAGTAAGCTCCTGTAAACATGCATGTTGTATGTATCAGGACTGATCCGTGTGTAGAGGAGAGGCTGGCCTGAAAGTGGCACCTTCAGTGCAGTATGAGAGCTTCTCTGTAAAAATAGTTGAGCTGCTGTCCCTGCAGAGCTGGTTTTAATGGGGCCGCTGACAGCATGATTCATGGAGGAGCATGATAATGGTGTCCTCTGAGCTCAACCAGCTCTCTCTCTCTCACACACACACACACACTTGCGCTCATATTGCATGTACGAGCCAGACACAATCGTCAGAGGCCTGCAGGTATCATGCTGGACGGCTTCACACATTCACTCATTAGTGAGAGGAGGAAAGGTTTCGCACAACTGCCGTCTGAAGACTATGCTGTGAAAACACAAAGCTATGGATTTCTATAAAATGGTAATTTCAAAAGTCATCTGCCGTGTGTTATTATTCACATCTGGCATTGCAGTACAGCTTAAAATGTCTTTAATTAATAGTCTGTTTGATGAAGATGTCCCATTCATTCATATTTTTTCATTAAATGAGTAGCTCAGACATTTTCTCGATGTGAGATACATTCTGTTAACGCTTGTCAAACAGCAAGAATAGAATATCTGGCTCACTTGTCTTACAGACGTGAATGGCATCTCAAGTCATGTCTTCTGGAGGAGACATACATACTGTCTCCTTCGTGATTTGAGAAGCGACCGCTTTTCAAAGCGATCAGACTTACAGGTTTCGTTTGATGGACAGTGAAATATAACTGCAGTAGTCCAGTAGAGGTCATTACATGGCCTCCTAGCTTTATTAAAACGATGCAAACTTTAAATTGTTTTTAAAAAACGCACCACAGAGTGTTACGTAATATTATGGAGCAGAGCACATTAGCACATTTCCATAAAAGTGCACATAGGAGGAAATCTTTCTCTTCAAAAGCTATGATGGATAATAATGTTTTTCCTCGTTTAAGTGTGGGCGTCTGTTGATCCTGTCTTCTGTAGCTTGTTATCTCGTCTGTTTCTTTTCAACTTTGAAACACTGCTTAGGTCAGAATTGAAATCTTATGGAAAAAAACAACTGATGCAAAGAAAAATAAAACATGTACTGATGAAATGTGTCACGCACTATTCACATACTCTATTGTATGCGTTAAAAAAACAAACGCATATTCTTTAGGTTTAGGCTTAGCGCTTCAAGAAGCATTTCACCCAAAAAAGAAAATTAGCCAATGATATGCTCTCCCTCAAGCCAAGGCGTATATGACTTGGATGAATACACTAGGAGTCCTGGCTCCTCCAGGCTTTATAATGGCAGTGAATAGAGGTCGAGATTTCTGAAGCAAAATAAAGTGCATCCATCCATCATAGAAAGGGCTTCACATGGCTCAGGTGTTTGTATAAAAATATATACACAGTGAAGCACTTTTTTTGGGCTTCTAAATCTCTACCCCATTCATTTCCATGGTAAAGTTTTCAAAAGCCAGGACATGTTTAGATATAACTCTGATTGTATTCATATGAAAGAAGAAAGTCATACTCCTAGGGAATCATGGGGTAGTTTTAATCTTTAGGTGAACTGCTCAGCACATACATGTTACTTTTACAGTGTTTTACTGGCAAAACTATAGCTGAAACAACAGCAGACGGCCAAGTATATGACTGTTTGTGACAGGAGGTGTAGAGAATCATGCCACTCTAGTTTGGGTACAGAGATGTTTTAACTTCTGGAAAAGAGTGCATCTTTCTATGTTGAGCACCCAAGGCTATGGATTCAGCTAGAACTGAATTATACTCTGGGCTTCAACCAGCGCACCGTGGCTTAAAGCTGAATATTTCATTAGGAATATTCTGGGGCTGTGTCGTTCCTTCTCATTCATTCATTAGGTCATTTGAGGCTACATCCTCCCTGCTGATCAATGCGTGTTTAATGAGGGTGTTTCGCCAAAGTAAGATACGCGCCACATCGATCTAACTGCGACCTCTGAAGGATTGACGTCAGGTTGGAAAAGAACGCATGAACCTCATCGATCAAGGGCGAAATCTCCCGCTGACCTGAGCTCTGCGGTGCTGTTAGCGCACTTACTGTAAGAGGATGCTGGGATTACATAGAGAGCGGGGCAATGTGATATCCTGATTGATTGAAAGATTGTATGCTCTGCTCATGATGGTTGATTTTTGACCGTAAGCCTTGTTCTCCCTCCTCCTCTGGAACTGTGTTTTATTGGTGTGAGCCAGAGCACTACTGACCCTTGACCTCTGTGTGTTTGTGTCAGATCTGCTCTCAGCTCAGCGAGCGACTGGAGAAACAGCAGACGGCCAACAGAGGAGAGCTGGAGAAGATCCGGGTGGGTGATGACCCAAACACACACCACAGATATAGATAATGTATTCTTTCAAAAAACAAAACACACACACACACACACACATATATATATGGTAACACTTTAGATTAGGCAACACATATTTACTGAATTTACTGAGTTTTCTCTCAATAAACACCTAATTTGTTGCTTATTAATAGTAAGGTAGTTGTTAAATTTAGGTATGGGGTGGATTAAGGCATGTCAAATATGGTCCTGCTGAATAAGTAGCTAGTAGTATGCATGCAAGTGTGCAAGGTAATAGTGACAGGAAATTGCTACCATATGTATGTGTTTGTGTGTGTTTATATGAAGCATTCACAGGCATTTAAATCTTACATTTTTATTGAAGTCAGGCATTAAAACATTATAATAACTGAACCTAGCATAACATTTAAGGCATGAAACTTCAAACAAAAACAATGCTTCATTTATGCGTTGGTCAATTTTGAGAAATTAGTTTTTCATAACATGGTTATAGACTACTGGAAAAACCAGAGACACACTTTTATCTCACGAATCTGAATATTTTATTAAATGCGGTTGTTTAGTGTAATTAACAGCTGCTGTAATTCATGACAATCGATTATACTGGTGATGTGCAGTAATATTTGACCACAGCATGCTGCGATTGACCAACCTCGGCCTAATCAGACTCCTGTGACCAATTAAAACATGTATATTGTCTCATAATGATACGGTACACTGTAACCCTCAGTGCTTGTGACGTGATTACTGTGACGATGGGTTTGTGCTAACAAGGTTTCAAATGAACACATTTAAAACATCCTGTGATATAACCATATAGAAATGACTCACAGATGTCTTAGTTTTATTTCGAGATGTATTTATCTGGTACAGTAGACAGCCTTGCGATAAGCGAGATAATAGCAGCACTTGCGCTTTTCTGATGGCTCCGATCAGCCTGCTGGGCTTTATTTAGTGTTAATAAGCAGCTGATATCGAGAGCCTGTAATCAGCCAAAGCAGCTTAACCAGTGATCTCCAGGCTTACGAGGTGAACGTCTGCATCTGTACAGATGAAGGTGGAGGGCTGCGAGAAGTGCAGCATTCTCTTCAGTAAGGAGGGCCGTCTGAAGGTGCTCAGCGCTCCTAAAGAGGGCAGCGAGGAGGACACGGACGAGGAGAAGGAGGCGCTGAAGAACCAGCTGAGGGAGATGGAGCTGGAGCTGGCGCAGACCAAACTACAGCTGGTGGAGGCCGAGTGTAAGATCCAGGTACAACACCTGCCTGATTCCAGTCATCCACACGCATTGAAGTGTACACTACTCAGCATTGGAAGACCTGCTTCAGATGTATTTGGATCTAGTTCTTGCACAGTCACAACAATTTGGAGTGTGTTCATTGGCAGTGTTGACGAATGAATTATCAGAGAAAGTGGCACCTACTATGTGTGTGACCTAAATAACTTTTTAATTACATTGAATTATATTACATTGTTTAATGCTTACAGTGTTTTTTTAATAGCTAGTAATCCAGCAACACTACACATTCTTAACAATTCAGTGTAACTCTTCATACCTCTCAAAATTGTTGGTGTTTGCAAGTATAAACAAGGTTGAAGATTTAGCTTTTGAATGTCAGCTCATGGAAGTAATCCTCTTCCTGTCTTTAGGACCTGGAGCATCATCTGGGTCTGGCTCTGAATGAAGTCCAAGCCGCCAAAAAGACGTGGTTCAACAGGACATTAAGCTCCATCAAGACTGTGACAGGAGCTCAAGGCAAAGAGAGCGTCTAACAAGAGACGAAACACCCCAGCCCCGTCACCCCCCCCCACAGCTGGAACAGTGCGAACAACTCTCCTTTTGTATAAACAGAAACCTTCCTTCTAGGGTACCAGCAACCCCATCCAAACACAAGTACTTACCGAAAGAAAAAGACTTTAACGCTAGTCTTTCTACTACTGATGATAAACGGATGACCAAAAACGCTCTTCTGGGGGATGTTAACATTTCTCTCTGCTGTCCTGCTCGAGACTACTTGCACAAAGTCAACAGACGGTACGAGTGCTGCCGGAAAACTAGTTAACGTTCATTATTGTGATAAGAGGGCAAATGTGTCGATCGTGTGCATGTGTACGACTGAGGTCTGCTTTTATTGTACGGTGTGTGTGTGTGAGTGTGTTGGCCAATATTGTGGTTCTCGGAGGAAAACAGGAAGTAGGTAGCACACTGTACATAGACTGTACAGTCGACTTTTAATTAGATTCCTCCTCAAACCACTAGCTGGCGCCCTTCTGATATTAACAATTGTATATGATGGGATGCAGGCGTGTACGTGGAGCCAGATCTGTGAAGTCTGCTTGTGTGTGCAGGAGGTTTTACAGTCGACGACTAACGGCAAGCACTTAACGCGGTGAGCACACGCTTTGATCGGGAAGCACATCCGGAGGTGAGGCCACTGTGCTGTGGGGAAGGTGTTTGCACCTTACAGACATATTTATATTAATATCAGGCTTGCTAGAGTTAAAGAAGACAAACGAGGCCGTTCTAAAAGGCACTGGGTTGTAAATAGCATTGTTTTGTTTTGATTAATTTTATATTTCGACTTCGGTAACTGTACTAATGTTGCCTCATCGTACTGTGCTACAGATTATTACTCATGTTTTGCTTTTGTCTGAATTTCAAACTACTGTCTGATCGTTACATGCCAAATGTACCTTTTACCCAGCGTTACATGCGTGTGGACATGGTAATAGTGTAGGATGCATTGTGTAAACCTCCATGAATTTCAGTATAAACTTATGAACACATCTCTGGTGTGGCGTTTTCATTTTCACACCATTATTTTGAAACGAGTCGTTGTGGATTAATGATTCCACAACAGTGTGTTTATGGAGCTTTTCAGTGTTTGCTTTGACTTCAGAGACTTTTTACGGAAGATTAAATTATTTTAACAGTACAGTATAGACAATATGCTGACGACGCTCATCAAAGATTTACAGTGGTCTGGAAACTACGGTCACATGCATTATTATTTATGAGCTGTGCAATCAGCGCTAACTCAAACATTTTTATGACATACTGTTACCAGAGGACAATCTGTGATTTAGTACGAATATTGGTTTACTGTACAAGTTTACATTATCAATATCGTGAGGCACATTTAAAAGGTAAATATATTACAATTATGTTCATATTAAGGATTGCTACACGAGTACGATGATGAGAAATTATACAATTTAAAATAAGGAAACATTCTGGTTATTTACATTAGTTAAAATGATAAAAAAAAATGTAATATAACGCATTCAGTAATCATAATTGGAATTTTTACTAATGCAATTAGAATTAAAAGTTGCCTGCTATCTATTATCTAACACACTTGAGCTCGATTTATTATTAAATAACTAAAAATAACATTTCGTTAATGAACATAAAAGCGGAACATAGTGCTTTGATAAATATATAATGGTGTTAATAGCGATGAATGTGCTCATGAATATTAACGTCACCCAGCAGGCCAAACATAAGTTGCTCATTGGATGGCAAATAAAGAAACCCTGCTACTGCCTTGGCAGGAGTCTTGAAAGAAAATGTAAAAATAAATTAAAAACACGTGTTAGGCTACTTGACTTCCTGCAAAGTTCCCAACTGCATTACCACTGCCAAACCAGCGTTATTGGATCAGTGATCGAAAGGGCTCCTGAAACCCTGGAAAACTTTATATTAGAAATACAACTCACCGTGTTCGTAGTGCAAGAACAAACATTGACCTACTCCATGAAGCTAACGTATTATTCGTATTTAAACACTATTCATGTTGGTTATGCATAATTATGGAGTAAATAATTATTGAATTAGTTTCGTGTGGATGTAATCATATGTTCATTACATGCGTCTTTCCATGGTGAATAAGCAGGAGGTAACAGTTGTGTCATGACCAGTTTACAAGTTCACTGCTAATGCCACTAGGGGGTTATATATTTACCATCTCTGACAAACTAACCACTGATTGGACAAGTAAATAGGTTCGTAGTCACAGTGAAATGGTTGTCCTACAGCATGTCTTGTAATATCATTAAGCCTGTTTATAAGCATGGCACGCTAACTTTTCGAATAGCATGTGGCCCTGTAAAATTATCACCCTGAGATGATGTGCTAAGCAGGTTTGGGAATCCTGTTACTGGGAGTTACCTGGCATCAGTACAAACCCAGACGTCATCGCTGATGAAACCAGACTCCACGGCTCACTTGTCACTCGTCGGTGAATGCGTGAGGAGAGGGAACTGGGGGAACGTTAATAGCGCTCATTTATCCAGAGCTGGAGTCTGACTCAAGTACCCGACCCAACCCTAGTGTGCCTCCAACTCTGCCCAGGTTTCGCTGACACAGGCCTGGGTTATGCTTGCTCAGTCATCCAAAATAACTTCCAATGGAGGCGAGCAACAGCTGCAGAAAAAAAAACCTGCAATGGCTTTCCCAGATGAGAGGTGTCCAATAAACAGCTGGGATCTTTTACATTCTGGCAACACCTATTGTGTCCACCGTCATGCTCAAATACTTGTCTTACCTCACCATGGCTCATGAGGCCTGTCATATGGGTCCTGGTCCATTTCCCATCCCGTCCCAGACCCACAGAAAAGCCTGATTAATCAGCGAAAGCATTGTGGAGCAAGAGGTGTTCTATCCGAGAGTAATCGACCCCTCTCATTTCATCAGTGCCTGTCATAGAACACATTCCACGGGAAGTTCTTTCCACACTTAACCCGCCCAAGTGTAGATTACCAGAGACTGACCATGACTAAACCTTTCAGACCCAAACACATTATCACCCAGACATCCTTTATTTGGTCCTTTTGAGTTGAAAGCACTTAGTCACTCTTG
>JAUMHR010000002.1:400566-414230 GCA_032361145.1 Enteromius fasciolatus | reverse complement strand
AGTTAAAAAGTAATATGGACTAGTGTCTGCAAAAACACTATTTGAATTCCGTGCGTGTTTCTGTGTAAATGAAGGTTTCGTTTACTAGACACTGAAGCACATGAACACATAAACAACCCAGAACTGCTCTGAGAGTCACTTCATGAGCATTTCACCTTTCTTTTTGAGAAAACCTATCATCATATCATCATATCATATACAAACAGAAACACAACCCTATAGTATTATTACTACAGGTAGTATTGTACTAGTACTATAGTATTAAGTAATATTTTGGCAGAAAATGTATTTACCAGAATTAATTTACCAAAAAAAAGGATATTTCTGACAGAAACAATAATAGCAAAAATAATTCAATAATTTAAAAATTGTAAAATTTTATTTTGTAAAATGAATTAATTAGAGATGCATTTGATTATTAAAATATTCTGAAACCATTCAAATGGAATTCAGAAAATTACAGGAAAACTTTTCCAAAATAATCTAATTCAACCATGAAAAGCATTTCATAGGGCCTGAAAATAAAATAAAATGTTTTGTAAATTTTAATTAATTGCTATTATGTAAGTTTCATGATTTTAATTAATTAGATTATGTCACGATTGGGGGAACGTGCGGATCTATTTGCATTTATTAAAACACACACACAGAGTTGGAGTTACAGGCAGGGTCAATCAGCGGCAAACGGGGACATCAGAGACAACGGCAAATGCAATAATCCATAGTTCATGGCGGAAATCAGGCGATGAGGCAAACAGTGTCCAGAGGAGCGAGGCAAGAGCGAGAGTCCGAGAGCAGGCTAGGGTCTAGATCCAGGGAGGCAGAGAAACACAGGAAAACACGGATGGCTTGACAACGGGGGAAAACAGACGTACGTCCAACTTTGACGAGCGACTAACAAAAGGATATCCGGGGTATTTCTACATGTGACATAAGGCAGAGAAACAATGACAACAAACAAGAGGGGCGGAGACATGAGTTCATTGATGATTAGTCCAACGGGTGAAAACAGACATAAAACAGTTTGCTGGAGCCGGAGTGCCCTCAGCAGACTGGCATCTCCAGCTGAACATGACAGACATATTTTATTAATTATTATTATTTATTTTTTAAACCACAAAATCAGAGTTCAGAAAATTTCAACTGGAAAAAAGGGATCTATAAATACAAAAAATACAGATTTCACAGGCCCCCAAATTACCCAGCGAGTTTAGCATGGACCAGTGTTTCCTGAACCTGCATCAGCGCTGCCACTAAAGCACCACAGCAAACATGAAAATAATGTTGGAGTGTGAATTCAATGCAATTAAAATGTCTTCCAGCCTTTTCTCTCTCTGTACTTGTCTCTCAGTTCTCCACTGTGCTGTCCAGTAAACTGCAAAAATCCAATAAATTAATAAAATAATAAATCTGCAGCTTTCCTTGTAGTTGCGTTGCAGTTCGTTAGATTCCAAATTTGTGCTACACGCCAGTTCTTTTATGGGATTGTGCACCTCTCCTCATTAGTCAGACAGAGTTAAATTCAACGGCCAAGATGCAACTAAGTCACGAGCCAAAATCAGCACAGTGGGATGCAGTGCCCATAACTGGTTGTTGTTCAGTTATTGCCAAACCTGTGATAAACAATGTACAATAGATAATGCTGCTTGCAGAAAACCTCAAGTAGAGGGAACCTTGATTAAAACACTTCTCTTTTCGGAAAAAAGGAAAGCTTCTTCCTTTCTGTTTGGTTCTCCCTTTCTCAAACACTCTCACCAGAAACACTTTCTTTGTCATGCAAACAGCAGACAGTAAATCAGATGCCCTGATGGCGGCGGTGGCAGACGGCAGAGGGGCGGATGGTGTCTGGTGCACGGGCTCTGGAGGTGGAAGTGGGCTTTGGCTTGAGTCTGGCTCAAATTCCCCTTCCGTTAGTAATGTCAGCTCAGAGAGCAAGCCAAGAATAGCTCTGATTGGTTAGAGGGGGAAAAAAGGTGGAGAGACACGGGTGAAGAAACACTTCATCAGGTGTATACCACCTCGTTCTGTCAATATCCTGCAAATCTATAATAGGCAGTATCTGCATTGGGTGAGATATGCAGGCATTGATGATCTGGGGAAAAATATAAAAGTGAAAGCTATGTTTAAGAAATACATTAAACTATGTTTAACACTGGAAATGAATGATTTTATAAATAACTACTGACGGTTCTGAAAAATCACACACAAATTCATTTATTATGGGCCATAACTGGAGAATTTTGGCAGGTTCAAAAATTTTCCTAATCATTTCTGGACGTAAAAATGTTATGTCATTTCATACAGACTGCAGTTATGTTTAACCCCTTTGTTGTTATCATCTAAACATACATATACTTTGTGTTCAAATGTTTGGGGGTTTTTTATCAAAAGTGAAAGTAAAGACATTTACAGTATACTGATGCTACAAATAAATGCTTTTTTTTTTTTTACTTTAAATTCATCAATTAATTCTGAAAATAAAATGAAAATATTAAGCAGCACAACTCTTTTCGACACTGATAATAATCAGAAATGTTTTGTGAACATTAAATCAGCATATGATTTCTAAAGGATCATGTGACACTGAAGACTGGAGTAATGATGGTTTATTTATTTAAATAATAAATTATTTTAAACATATTCACATGTAAGACAGTTAACTTAAATTATAATAATATTTAAAATTAGCAATTTTGCTCAAATAATAGCCACCTTGCTGAACAAACCTTGTAAATAAAAACTGCACTAAAAAGAAAAAAACTCTAGAAATTAAATGAATTAAATCAGATTTATTAATAAAGCAGAGAATGTGTTTGAAAGCATCTAGAGTTAGCCAAAAGGAAGTATAACGCAGAGCGAGAGCAAGATTGCAAAGACAAAACATTTTCTGTATTTGCATTAACATGCACCAATGTATGGTGTGCACAACGACACCAGGAACAAGCATTAAGAAATTAAACAATTTTTTTCCGTTTTGATTAAATGTTGATTTTAAGATTAACCTAAGATTAAACAAGGAATGATGTTAATAAAGCCTCAAAGAAAGATGACAAATTCATAATCGTGTTTATTCTGCCTCTCCAAATCCCTGCAGACACCCAGCGTGACCTAACGATGCTGAAAAGTCAGCTACATCTGCCACCGTCGGCTCCCTCTGCCCTCAGGACACGCAGCGCACAAAACTCTTTAATGATTATTCAAGCACTAAACCCCTGCAACAGACCGCGAGAGTCAAATTCAGGCCTTCTGGGAGCTCTACGGGGACATCACCGAGAGATGAAGACAAAGGGTGACCATAGATGAGACACATCCACCCTTTGACCTCCAGAGCATCTGTCATGGCTTCTCTGAGCTGAATACACCTTCAGGACGATCAAAGATCAGTTTCACCGACTCTTCTTGAGGGGAGAGGCAAAGGGAGACAATGTCACACTGTACAATAGAAATCTTTAGACTCTATAACCAACACTGTACGGTCAACACAATGAACATCACTAGGTAACACGCATTGCAGTTTATATCTGTGTTTTCATACCTCTGTTTTGGCACAAACAGCTTGGACCCGCACAGAAATGAAAAATAAATAAGTTTCAACTTGTCTCTCTCTCAAGGGAATCCAGTCCTTACAAAACAAGTGCAATCTTTCGCATTTCAACCTGAGGCAATATGTGATAGCCACAAGCTATTTTCAGCCAACGTGCCAAGCAATTTCCAAAACATTTCAGAAGCTGGGCTCATAGCAGCGCGTGTCACTGACAGAGAACATCGCGTGTGTGTGTGTGTGTGAGACGGAAGCGACGCATGAGCTGATCGCATGAGGAAACATGCATCACAGTAATGCTCTTTGTTTTTGTGAAGGAGAAGTGGATATTCAGGATCGCACAGATCACACATGATTATGGAAATCATCAATTTATCATAAGTTAACCTTAGAAAGAAGCAGAAACTAGTTTCCAAAAAAATACATTCTACTGCAGTTATGATTTGTCTTATAACTTCATAACTTGGTGTTATCCAACAAAGTAATCAAAACAGTTAAACAAGATTTATTATGGTTTTACTGTAGTATCGTGCCATGAATTTTTCCAGTGACTCATGTTTATTCATGTCTATTTATTAGCAAATATTATATAGTTAGTCTATATTCAATATTAGTATTAATATATTAGTATGTATTATCTTTGTATTTTTTTTATTAATATAATTAGAAATGTCCATTACATTTTCAGGCCTGGAAACAGGATTTCCATGGTCGTGGGAATTATGTGGTTACTATGGTAAACATTTTAAGAAAAACATCAATAGTACATTTTTGGAGCGTATTTTAACCAAACAGAGCGGACGAGACTTCCCACAAACCCCCACAGACGCAATGTTTGCGCTATTAGTCTATTACAGTAACCTTTCCCTTTATCAATCAAACCCTCGCTCACGCATCGCTTCTCGGATCATACGAGTCACTTATTCCCGAAAGAGACGATACGAGTTCAAATGAGTCAGACGAGGTTGACTCCAGAACAGTTTGGCCCGATTTAGTTCGAATCGCGGTTCTGTGAACACATTCAAATGATTCATTTAAAAGATCCGACTCGCTAGAGCGACTCGTTCACATCGCCAGTACGGTGTAGATGGGGTGTGAAACTGCGGAAGTCTCTCTACAAGACACCTGCTGCAAGATGATCATCAGCCCCGACCAACCGACTCCACATATCTTTTTCTGTTAGAAAAAGATAACGAAACAAACCCGCTTCATTAACAGCCGCTGACACGTTAACTAAGACAAATGAAACCAAAACGCGATTCTCCTTCTAACAATTCAAAAGAAGAAGCGTGCAGCTCATAAAGCACCATGCAACATGTGACAGCAAACAAGTCTAAATGAGAGGGCGAGAAGCTTTTTTAGCGCCAGAAAAAGAGAAAGTAACTTTTTATACAAGAAACTTAAACGCAACCGCGGAGCCAAACGAGTGCCTCGCGTTTGTGCGTGAATCTCTCAAACTCGCAGAGGAAACACCGCAAACACAGCTCAGAAAGACTCAAAAGCGCTACTTACTGGTGAAAGAAGAAATCTTTAATAATCCAAACGTATCCTCAATGTGGACGAGTCGAGGTTCAGACCAATATAGTGGTGTCAGCAGGACTCGCACTCCGCCTGCTGCCTCTCACTCACGCGCACTGAGATGAATGAGGAACGCGCAGAGGCGTGCACGAGCTCAATTCATTATTCACGCGGTGGACAGTCCAACGTCCTACCCCAAGTTTCCCAACATCGATCTTGTGGCTATCACCTCAGTATCTGTTTTAGGTGAAATATTTACGGCATCATATATATATATATATATATATGCTAATGTATTTAATGTATGCCTTTCATTCCTTACCAAACAGTTGTTGGTGAAAATAAACGAACATATAGTAGGCCTATTAAATAATCTAATGTTTTCTACAACCTCACACATACTGTTCTTTTACAAAGGTGCAAATAGGACTAAATGTCCCTGGCGTATATTTAAAATATTACATAACAAAACCACTGTATCATTTTCCTAAACACTTTTGATTAGTAAGAAATGTACTGGTCTGGATGCAATTTCCATATTGATTAGGCTACTCTTGTCACATCAGAGATTTATTTGTGAAATACACACAAACAATGTAGCTGTAAGATGTACAGCGTCCATTAGTACTGCCTAAAAGCAGCATAATACAGATGTTATTAAAAAAATGTATGGGGTTTTTATGGATTACTAAATATAATTGAATTAAATAGCCTAGAAAAAAATCAACACTTTTCGTTGTGCCACAAAGTGTTCAAACTGTGTGAGCCTACTCCATTAAATTCAGTTTATATTGACACATTTGTCAATATAAAAATAGACTTTAAGATAAATGAAAACATACACGGTGGGTTTAGACTAGTCGTAGCTTAATGGAGAATTAATATTATATATTCATATATATAGGTGACCTCGATATAGGTCACATTTGCCCCATGGATCACAGGTGGGTGCAGTTTTTACAGGAAAATAGAGAGGGTCAATGCGAACAAACCACCGCTTCACACGCTCGTCAGTGCCGCTGTATTGCACAACACAATCACGCAAATGAACACACGCAAAGTTTACGTTGGCTAAGCGTTCCTTCCATTCCTTCGCCTCAAATAAAACAGTCTCACGTAACAGCTCAGTGTTTGTTTCTCTCCTTCAGCCCCAGATACAGCCTAATAAATTATTCAACTACAGCAGATGCACCAGCACAACCTCAATATGCCCAAACGCAGCATCTGAAAGCGCGAGGTGAAGTTAAATGCATGCGCGTGCATGTAATTCCTCCATCTAAACCCATCGTCCGAGGAGCGACTGCACTGCATTGCCAGCGAGCTTCAAAGAAAGCCACGACGGCATTTGCAGGTAAAACTATGAATCGCTGTAGCTGATGGATGTGCTCGGATCCGCAGATACTGTACATTACCTAATAGCGGCAGTACAGATGATGTCCTACATGAGCACATGACACAACGCGATACGCTTTAAACCCATCTGCGCCCCGCAGGATCTGAAAGAGTCCCGAACGAGATGAATTACCGTGGTCTCGTTGGCCGTACTCCCCCGCTGGAGCGATATACCTCCAGTCAAGTGTTTCCTTCTCCGGCGGTCTCTCTATCTGCTTTCCAACTGTCTCAAGTATTTGGACCACGGGCGCGTTCACGTCATGATATGCGCGTGCTCTAATTGGAGGGCTGCTGCTCTGCAACAACTGATACAGTGCTACAGTGTTTCACCTGCTAGACAGTGCTGTCTTTCCACTTCACGAGCCTTAAGACTAAGTTCATCTGTGGAATTATCCAGATGGTGTGTATATAATTCAAAGGAAGAGCCCTGGCCATTATTATCAAATATCACCAGTACATTGTTATAACTTGCTTATTAAGAATACAGACGTAAACTGAGGTAAAATATGTATTTATACAGCTAGATAGATAGCTATAGGCTAATAAATAGATAGATAGGTACTAAAAAATTAACTGTACAACATGTTTCATGTTGTTTTTTAAATTGAGATTTATACATAATCTGAAAGCACTATTTAGCCGAGATACAAAAAATATTGAGAAAATCCCCTTTAAAGTTGTCCAAATTAAGCTCTTAGCCATGCATATCACTGATCAAAAATACATTTTTTATATATTTATGATAGGGAATTTACTAAATATCTTCATGGAACACAATCTTTACTTAATACCTTATAATGAAAAATCAATCATTTTGACCCATACGATGTATCATTGGTTGTATACCTGTATACTTATGATTGCTTTTAGGGTCATAAATTTGAAACAAGAACTTCTTCAATTCAGTTAACCACGGTGTATTTCAATTCCCAATTTCTAAAATGACTGAAATGATACAAATCCATTTGTAATTTAATGTTAAGCACTTTCATCTGCTTGCAGCTTATTCAGAGGTCTCAGATTCGCTGTTGCTTGTAGCACATCTTGTCAGAAAGCTATATAACAATGGTGGGTATGATCGATGAGATGCACAGTGACTTCGATGTTTATCAATCAGCTCCCAGACAAGCGCATGAATCTGTTCCATCCAGAGCTCAAGTGCGTAATCCAGTCAGTCAAGAGTATGAAAATGTGTGCATTGAGAATAAATCAGTGCTGCGATTGTTCAAGTACGGAAGGGCAGAAGGAATGCGGTGTAGCCCTGCTCTCAGAGTTCTTGTAAGAGCAGTCTGCTGGAAAAACATCTCTTTGACTGTTTCAAAGCAAGTCTGGTCTCTCCAGTAGAACAACATACCAATGACACAGTCTCCACACACACACGCTCACATGCACGCCGCTCACCGTGTTTAAATTCCTGTTCATTTAAAGGGTGTGTTTGTGTGATACTAAAAGTCTCTGCTTACACACAAGAACAAAAGAGCGTACTGTCCTGAAAGGACAAAGACTAAATATACAGACGCACAGTGGGATTCATAAAATAAAATTAAACATAATATAACTCTCTATTAAACAGACACCCCTCCCCTCTAGAATAACATAATGCCCCGAGTCATCTATATAAGAGGTGACATAATCTAATAAGCATGCATGTTTTTGCATAAATGCATAAATTAGTGAGCTTCAATCTGCAATATTATAATTTGATTACACCAGATCCTCCCTCTGCAGTTTCTAAAATGAGCATCATAATGTACTATGCGATAAAATGGAGACAACGTGTACCGAAATTATATCCTTCCACAAAAATGGAATGATGCAAAAATGATAAGAATGAATATTCTTAGGATTTTGCCAAGCAGCATACGCTCCTGGAACAACATTCCCATGAACCAGTTTTTGAATCAGATTTTATTCCTGTCACTATATCCTCAATATCTGATTGGATGACGATGGTGCTGGTAGCTTAGTGATTACAAACTGGGACTAGTAACCCATGCAAACTGTCCCTCTTGTAAGCTGCTTTGGATAATGTCGCATTAGATAATAATCAACAAATACAAGCAGTGTGCATCAGGGTTTGGATGATTTTTCATTGGTTCTGCCCAACACAGTCTCGTGGCAACTGGGACCTGAGCAGTTAAAAGAAGAATCTCATCGTGATGTAAACACAGGGAGGGTGTTTATTTAGGGCAGATGTGCAAAAATGTGTAAACATGTTTAAGCGCATAAAACAAAAGATATGAATACAAACAGTCTACAACTAGAACTGCAAAGTACTAAAAGTAGCCTGTAATTCCAGAAGTTTATGTGCTTAAAGGGTTCACACAAAATTGGAAATGACCCCATGATTTATTATTATTATTTATGAGTTATAGTTTAAATATGTACCGTATATTCCAAATTTTATAATGGCAGTAAATGGGGTTCATTTTGAAGCATAACAAAGTGCATATTCGAAACATCAACATTTACATTTTTATGCATATATATTTGTGTGTGTGTTTTACGTTTTATTTCATCTACGTACAGCTGCTACTACTAAGTACCTAATTAGGTAATTGCTCTGTATTATGACACCTTAAAATAGTGTTACCTTAGAATGTGATTAAAAAAAAGTGCTTGGTGACAGCACAGACGTTTGGGACATGGTGAAAATGTACTGTAAGATGCATACAATAAAACATGAGTGTATTTTTTTTAATGGTAATACTGTACAATATATGCATTAAGTCTAAAGGTCTTCCCGAATGCCTAATAACTAAATTACAAATGCATTATAAATTGTTGATGAGCACTTACCTGCCTAATGTTTATAACGCATTAATAAATGGTTTGCCTATCAAGTCAAGTTGAGCTTTACTGATGTCGTGTCTCGCAAGACCATGACGCTACATAAATAAACTTAAATACAAACATACAACACTAGAGTAAAAACTATTTTTAAACCTATACAGTATTACAACTGGACTATGTGTACAGTATAGTTAGATTTCAGCTTTCATTAGTTCACAAGCACCACACACATTTGTACAATGTAAAAAATCAATTTCCTGGTGTACAAATGCCTGCAAGCAAGCTTCCAAAAACCATCCGACTGGTTATTGTGTAAGATTGTGTGTGTGTGAGTGTGTCCGTGTGTGACCAGCAGCGCTAGTCTCTCCACCACTCCTCCATGTCTGGATGCCCAGGACTGACAATCGGGTTGTCTATCCCCATGGGGCTTCCATCCTGACCTGCCAAACCCAGAACATACAGTCCTCCTCTCGCCCCTACCTGAAACACAGCAGGACAAAAGCGGCACAGATGGCCAGCACTCTCTCCATCCCCCCTGCCTCCCCCTTCCCAACCTCTCTCTCTTTCTCTCGATATGACCGCTTCCCTCTTCAATCGTATCACAACAAGCCTGACATTCAACACCGCCCTCAGGAGTTAGCTTTTATCTGTCCTTCTTGAGGAGGTTAGGATTGTAAAGCTAGGCGCTGCTGCACTTTGCCTGCTGACACCAGTTCAGCTAAATGCACAGAGAGGGTTTCCACATAAGGGCCTTCTTCAATTCAGTCGAAGATCCAGACAATTTTCCAGTTGCATCAGGACCATTCCAGATGACTGGAAGGACTGGCGATGTTAGAGCTTCACAGGAGGAGATAAAGAGAGAGAGAGAGAGATCGGTAAAGAGGTAAGAGTGACAGCTGGGTTGCCGGCCCCTGCTGTATCCTGACCTAAATGACAGAGTCTGGGGAAGATGCATGAAAATAACCAGGGGACTAGATAGAAGAAGATGCACCTAAGCAGAATCAAGGAAAAGAAGCACCATCTTATCCACAAATCATATGGTTTATCAATAAATCTGGGCCCTTGTTCATGAAAACTCTTAGCAGTTACAAATTCTAAGAAGATTTTCCTCTTAAAATTAAAGAAAAAAGATCCTAGTAAAGAAAAACAGATGTTAATGTCTTTCTTCCTTTAGAAGAAAACACTCCAGGATTTTTCTCCACAGACTTTAGTGGTGGCCAAAATCCCAGCTGAGGAATAAGGGTCTTTTTTAGCAAAACAATCTGTCTTTTTCTGAAGAAAAATAATATTCATACACATTTTAATCACAAATGCTCTAGCACATCTTCACTCATCTTCAAGTTATCAAGTTGGAAAGGTCACACACGGCTAGTTCTTTATCTTTGTACTCATTTTCAAAATCACCCAATATCATTCTTTTAACTTTTGAATTTGACTTTTTTTTTTTTTTTTAAGAAAATAGATTGTTTTGCTATAAGACCGTTATTACTCAGCTGGGATGGTACAGAGCCCTTTGAAGCTGCATTTTGGACATTCAAATCAATGGCCACCATTGAAGTCCACTACATGGAGAAAAATCCTGGAATGTTTTCCTCAAAAAACTTAATTTAATTGCGACTGCTGAATGAAAGACATGAACATCTTGGATGGCATGTAAGCAAGTAAAATCAGAAAAATTTTTATTCTAAGTGGACTTATCCTTTAAGTGTCCTTGCCGAAAACTGGTAGGCTTGTGACTGTCCCATTGACTGCCAAACAGTTACACTGACAAAGCATGAAAGAACATCATCAGAGGACTTCATCTGCCAACAGTGGTTCAACCATAACATTATGAAGCTGTGAAAGTACTTTTCTTACACAAAGAAATTAAAAAAACAACATTCTGGACAATGCAAGGATACGATGTTTAAGTGATGCTATGTGTGTCCAGCTGATGCTCTCCAAAATGGTGACACAGGGCCGAATTGTTGAATAAAGTTGTTATTTCCATACAAAAAGTATTCTCATAGGTTCCTAATGTTATGGTTGAACCAGTGATGGCAGATGGAGGATTCTGACAATGTTTTGCTTTAGAGTGTTCATTACTTGGCAGTCAATGGGACAGTCACAAGCCTCCCGGTTTTCATCAAAAATATCGTAAATTGCGTTCTGAAGACGAACTAAGCTTTTGCGGGTTTGGACAACATGGGGGTAAGTGATTAATAACAAAATAAAAATGTTGGGGTGGAGTAACCCTTTAGAAAAGTTAAAAGGGCCAGTTTTGATTTCATGATGACTTTAACCTACTTTAGTTATAGATGCTCAAGAGAAGTATAAACAAGTTTAAGGTGACTTTAAGGACAAGCCCTTAACCATATCTGCATTTCTCGTAATCAGAGTGAGAGGATGTTGGGGGAGGGGTGGCACACGCACCACCTGGCCATCCACCCGGTGCCAGGGCGGCCGGAGTCACACTGACATTCACCAGATGGTAGTGGCCAGCGTGGCACGAGGAGAGGTGCCGGCGAGCTCAGCAGGTGGCACAGAGATGGAGACAGGGGCGATGGGCAACGAAAGTCCACCGGGCGGCATGGACAAACAACAACAACACTTGTCTGATCCCCTCATCAGTCTCTGTTTTTAATTTCCAGCAGATGCACAGTGTCAACAACCTTCCCATTCAACAGGTCTGATACACAGTGTCAGCTGTCGGCAGTAAACCGGACACTGTTTTGTCTCGGCATGATTGATGAATCTCTCGTCTCGTAGAGCAGCAAGGCCAATAGGAAAAGAAAAGCGGGTTATTTGCAGTTCCTGAGTTCCTGTGTGTGGGTGTTAGATGACACATTTTTGGATACCTGCTTTGTCAATGTTTTCTGATTTACTTTTTTTTCTCACCATCTCTGTCTGTTCTTCTTTCTTTGCAAACACGCACATACATACACACCTGTCAACTACCTTACAAACAGTCTGGTAACTGAATAAAGCTTCATAATGAAAATCTGTCACCATTAATGGATGAAAGAGAGTTGAGAGTTCAGATCTTCAGACTCAGGCATTATATTTCAGAACATTCTCATTAGCTCCTCCCCATTGTCTATGAATGACCTCGTCTGAGAGACATTTAAAATGGACCAATCCCGTTATTTTAAGAAAAAAACAAAACATGTTCTAAGCCAATTTGTTGTCTACTGTCTATGAGGGTACAGGAAACATCATAAAAGGAACTGGATGAATACGTGACTGATTCAGGATGCTCTATGCAAAGAGCAACACACATAGTACTCATTATGCAAAGTGCAAAACAGCTTAAGATCAAAAGAGTTTGACGTTAACTTGTTGGTATGCTAACGATGCAATTCTCCAGTTTACTTAAAAATATGCACGGTTTAAACTTAACAATACTTTATTTGCAGCATTTCTCTCACTTTGTGGATAAATGTTTTTACCAAAAACAAATTTCAGTGCATTCCGGGGTTTTAGTTTCTTGTGAACATTACAACAAGAAAAAAATTCGAAAGCACAAAACGATAACACCAGAAAGCAATCGCTGTTATCTGCATTTTCCTGTTGGGCCAGATCAGTTTCTGTTCAGATGAGGAAACAAACAGACCATGAAAGAATGTGCAACACAAGAAAAATTGGTAAAGCTACAGCAGGTTTCCTACCTACCCTAAGTGCTTGGTTACAGTACAAGTTATTAGACAAAAGTACTATACTATACTGTAAGTAACTGTACATTTTGACAGTCCACTTCAGAACAAACTACACAGCGTGGTGTACTGTAAATGTGTAATCTGCGTTAGAATCATTCACACAGAGCACATTACTGGTAATGTTACAACTTTTTTTTTTTTAAAAGGTCCTGTTCACAAGTGATCTCTTGATTGTAATTTACCAGTAAAGACTGTATGTGTAAAAGGGGCTTTTGCAACTACATGTCAAAAAGAGTATTGAAGAAATAGTTTACCCAAAAATGAAAATTACCAGCTTCTTGGCTGACCTGTTGTAACGATAAGGAGTCGAGGAAGCGTGCAAATTCAGATGCAACATAATTTAATGGAGAGTAGATGAATACACGAGCAGAGTCAATGACCAGCAGACAGAGACAACGTGGGCAAATGCAATAGAATGGTCAGGAAGGCAAAGGGTCGGCAACAGGTAATCCAAACACAACGCAATAGACGAATACAAGGTCACTCGGGAACAAGGAGAATCACGTTACACGTAAACAACAAACCGTGAATACACAAAGACTTCTGAAGTATTTATACACATCAGAGTGGGCGGAGACAACAATAAAACACCATGACAACAAACCAGTGGGCGGAGACAAGAGTTCATGGAATGAGTCCGGGCATGAAAACAGAGACAAACACACACAGAGTTCGTAGCACCCGCTTCGGATGTTATCACTCGATTGAATCGGTCGTTATCAGTC
>JAUMHR010000002.1:368049-385778 GCA_032361145.1 Enteromius fasciolatus | reverse complement strand
TTTTCAGCTGCAGGGACAGGACGACTGGTTGCAATCGAGGGAAAGATGAATGCGGTCAAGTACAGGGATATCCTGAACCAAAACCTTCCCTAGAGTGCTCAGAACCTCAGACTGGGTCGAAGGTTTACCTTCTAACAAGACAATGACCCTAAGCTCACAGCTAAAATAACCAAAGGAGTGGCTTCACAACAACTCTGTGACTGTTCTTGAATTTGTTCAATGATTGATTTCTCCAAACCCCTCCAGTGATTGGTCGATTTCAAGTAAAGCAGTTTTTTGTGAACTTTTACTGCTCCAAAAGCTGCACCTTGTGGTGAAGAATGAATTTGCATTTTTTATTCAGACTAAGTGAAAAGAATAACTGGCGGCAATATGCTAATGTTACATGTTGATGTCAACATGAACAGCTTTTAAAAATTCAGAGTCGACTCTTTCTTTTAAGAGACAATAGCTTTATACACGGTGCACTTCCAGATTTAAAACTCTGCAGGATGTTTTCATTCACTTAGAGCTGTATGACACACCACATGAAAGTTCATTTTCACGAAATCCATAATAGGGGCACTTTAAGCTATGGTTCACCCAAAAAGGAAAATTTGCTGAAAATGTACTCACATTGGCTATTGTTACGTTTCTGTCTGTTTAGTTCTGTTCTTAGTTTCGGTTCATGTCTTCCTGTTTTAGTTCCTGTTTGCCCATATTTGGTTTTTCCTGTGTTAGTGTGATTATTAGTTGATTATTCCCTGCCTGTGTTTTCCCAGCTGTGTCTAGTTTAGTTCATTGTGTATTTAGTTTATGTCCTTTTAAGTTGAGGTTGTCCGTGATTATTGTTGTCAATGTTATATTGTGCGTGCTACGTTTTCTCCAGCATTCATATTAAAAGACATTGATTTATATTGCATCTCCTGCGTCTCTATTCTCCGCACGACCCATACTGACGAGGATGATTTGGGCGGAGGTAATTCTTCATCGCCTCCTCCAAGGGCTGCCACCTCTCCCCACGCCCCAAGTAAGCTTCTTGAAGCCCACACCACAAATGCCCGGCACGCGTCTGATTCCCACGCCAAAAAGCACATCTTGGGCCTCTCCGAGCCTGCACTTCCGGAGCGCCCCGCCGAGCCAGCGTTAAGAAAGCACCCTGTACCGGCTCCTCGTAAACGCCAGTTTACCCATCACGATCTTATCCAGTTCCCTGCGAATCCCGCTCCACATTCACGGACAGGAGAGCCGTCCTCTAATCCCACTCTCGATTTGCGGCCAGGAGAGGCGGCCCGATTCCCTACAGCTTCCAGTGTGCCGGTAACCAGTCACGTGTTGGATCTGTGGCAGGGAGAGCCAATCACAATTCCAGTTCCTGATTTACGGCCAATCCCAAATCCAGAAAGATCCGGCATGGCTTTCCCGGGACTCCAGATCCGCCATGGCTTCCTACTATTCCAGATCCGCCCTGAAGGCCTTAGTGACTCTGCCCTCGCGACCTTCAGGGCGCCCACCCCCCCTCCACGGTTTTTGTTTTGTGTTTTTTGTTGTTACTTGCGGCTCAAGTATGCGCCTTTCCGGGAGGGGAAGGAAAATGTTGCGTTTCTGTCTGTGTAGTCCTGTTCTTAGTTTCAGTTTCATGTGTTCAACAAATCAAAGTTGAGTAAAGGATGATCAAATTTTATTTTGTATGATCGGTTTTGACTAGATTGACCAGCAAGTCTTTACTCAACCATACCAGAGTAAAAAATATATTAGTATCATATATTTAAATAGCATAGCTCAGATCTAATTCCTGACATGTCAGTTTAGACTTACTGATTCTACTTGTGTAAAAATGCCCATTTCTTAATATTACACATAAAATGTGATAAAATAAAATGTATTATTTGTTTTGGTGTGAGAAGTGAAGAGCCACCGCAGGCTTGTTGTTTAAATCTGGAGGAAGAGAAGATCCTACCCACTCTCTCACTCTACCCTAGCTCTTTGTATAGACAGAGAATAAATAAACATGGCTCAGGAGTGCCGGCCGAATGGACTAATTTGTCCTTTTCCTCTTATTTATTTATTTAAAGCCTTCTTCCTTTGACACTGCTCATTCAACCATAGGCAGACGGCTCCTGAAATGGCCATAAGCTCACAGGATTTTGAACAGATCTTACATAGACGTGTCCAGTGAGTGCTGACTCAAACAGACCAATCTGCAGCACACAGTAAAGGTAAGTGTTTTGCTTAGTTGCATAGGGTTACATCAGAAACCATACATCATGCCAGTTTCTTCATAAATTAGTACTGAGGAATTTATATAAAAACACTCCATAATTTGCTTAGTTGTTTTCCTTGATTTATAAATTAATAAAGATGTCTGAAAACACTTTGTAAATAATTATTTTAAGCAACTCACAATATAATATATACCCAAATGTAAAATAAAAAGATATTCTATATTAATATATGTAGTACATTACTAATATATTAATACAATTATAAATAAAATTATATAGTGCTGTCAAAAGATTAATCTCAGTTAATCATATCCACAATAAACATTTTTGTTTACATAATATATGTGTGTGTGCTGTATATATTTATTATGTATATATACAAATACATGCATGTATCTATTTAAGAAAAATTTTAAATATTAAATATATTTTTATGTATATATATATATATAATATGATATATAAGAATATAAATGTACATGTAAATATTTTCTAAATATATACATGCATGTGTGTGTATTTATATACAACAAAACAGCTCACATACATTTTTTATGTAAACAAAAACTTTTATTTTGGATGCGATTAATTGTTTGACAGCACTATACGGTATGTGTGTGTGTGGGGGGGGTCTTTGTAAACACACTCTTTATATATACTTTCACACTCTTTTATATAGCTTGAATCACTTTTAAATTGTACCCTTGTTTTAACTTGAAATTAACTTGAGGCAGTAGTTAACTCATTCTTATAGTTTCTGTGAGATTCATCTCAGCAGTGTGAAGGATTCACAAGAGAGAACCAAAATAACAGAGCTAACAATGAAATAAGCCCTTCTGTCTGTCTGATGGGTCTCCATATGATCATTATGAACTGAAAGACTTCCATCTATGTGACAAACTAGTATTTCTCAGCGTTAGGCCCTCTAGCTGTCATAAACGCATCCCTTCAGACCTGCACTAGCCACAGATAAAGTGTGTGATGTACTAGTTTTTCACACTCTCTCCTCTTGCTCTGGCTGTGCAGCAGAAACTCTGAAACACTGGCAGAGGTGATAGATTTTAGCAGCTTCCCCGATAACTACATCTAAACATCAGGGGAGCTCTGGAGCTAGATTTCCACCTCCTCGTCCCCCGCTTTGAAGTCTTTTCACAGAAGTGTGTAATATCTCACTAAACAACGAGCATTACATCGAGTCAATATGTTCTGAAGACACTCACACATAGCAACCACACAGCAACACTAACATAGTGATTTTATCATATAATAGTTCTTTGTCTAAAGGTTACATTCTGTATTCCCTTCATCCATAATAAGATGCTGTCCTTCCACATTATACAGTTTGTTAATCAAATTAAATGACGTTTTAATTGTGTGCAGTGATTTAGAAAGAGTAGGTGTCAATCTGATGAGGGCCGTGGAGGTCATGTCGCTATCTGTATACAAACACTGTTCAGTCTTTTACTTTTACTTCTGCATGCTTAGTGTGGCGCTTTCTTGGTGCATTAATGAGACATTTTAACCATATACTGTTACTATCTCTAAACATCCCACGATCAAATACCATTAGGCTACTTTACTCATCAGTGAGACATTTTAGTTTCTTGTAATCAGTGTACTGGATCTATGTTGTTTAAAACGCTGTTTTTGTGGTTAAATCTCTAATCTCTAACTTCCTATTTTAATTCTTCTTCACCTAATATTCTAAAGTATCTATTTTATGGTTTTGCGTACATTGTGAAATGCCGCCATCTAACGACAAAATATGAAACTGCTTTATGACTGCATTACTCATTTATCCTATCTGTAATGTGTCTATTGATTTGCTGCACAAAAAAACATTTTTTGTTATTTTTCAAATTTGAACATTTGCCATTTATTGTATATTATGTGTGTGAAAGTTCCTAAAAACCGTATAAGAATTTTAGTCGTGTTGTCATTTATTTGTAAAAACATTTTATAACAATGACTCAAATTAAAAAATAAAATGATGCAGTATGACGTAAATACTTAGAGGGAAATGTTAATAGTAATATATTTTATAATAGAAATTTTGTAAAATATTTCGCAGTTTGAGTGCGTAAAGTGTCTAATAGTGTGCACCGGAAGTGTTTACATGGGCCAATCAAAATGCTCATACCTCAGTAGAACCAATCAGAGCGATTACATTATATGACGCAACAAGGCGGGAAACAGGCTCTCATTAAGCGCTCAGAACTCGCGTAAATCAGATTGATCGCTCGTTAAAATCGCATCGCCTCCGCGTCTGAACGCTTAACGTCAATTTCGGAAGAAATGAACGCGACAGCGGAGCTACAAATGAACGCGGAATCCGTTGTTGATGATGCGCGCGTCAAAGTTACGCCGAGGCAAAGAGGCGTGTCTTTACGGAGAAGGTAAACAAATACAGCAACTCTGCAAGCGTTCAATACAAATCTGTTTTTAACATAACGAGAGCAACGTTTGTTTACTCTATACAGACCCCCAAATTCCAGATGTGACGTCAGGAGCGTCAATTCGGGTTTTAAATCTCCAGTACGTAACGTGCACGTTTTTTAATTGAATCAAATGGATTCAGAGAACTGATGTATTAATACTACGTGATTTTACCAGAGTGTAACGTGACGCATAAACCTGTTACAAAGCCGTAATCACGGGAAACTATAAAACATGCATGATATTTGCTGTGTAGCACCATTGGTAACAGATATGCATATGTGGTGAGCTGTCTGTGGTCTGTCACAGGTTCAGAAGCCTAGTGTGGTGAAATCTCCAGGGTGTCCTGAGGAAGAAGTCCAGGAGCTCAAAAAAACACTTGACCGGCTGGATTCAGAGATAGCCTTGCTGGAAAAGGAGTAGGTAGTGCATGAATGTGGGAGGAAGAGATACAATATACTGTTTTATGTTCGTACTGACCATAGTAGATTCAGAATTAGTTTCTTAGTTTAAGGTTTTTGTGAGATTAAAAAAACTTGCACAGCAGTAAAACGTTCACTGCAGACCAAAAAAAAATTAAATGTATAATTCTATTAGAGTTGTTTTAGAAGTCATATGCAACGTTTTAAAAATAATCAATTTACCCTTACATTAAAATTTGCCATTATTTACTCACCCTTGTGTCGTTTCAAACCTCCATGATTTGGAAGTTTTTGGAATTATGTTCTGAAGACCACTCTTTTCCATTTATTATTAAAATTTAACTTGATGAAATTAAATAAAGTAGTACTATCAGTTATTAGAAGCCTAATGAATCATATGGGACACAATCTTCTAATGACTCTAAATTATTAACATGGTTTAAAATGTATTATATACAGTCCACTACATGCCATCTGACTGATAACCGATATGTCCACCTTTAGCCTCAAGTTCACGTGTCTTTTAAAGATGTGCATTTTTATTAGCTGCTATAATGTAAACATTCTTTTTTTTAATAAAGAAGAACTTCTATATTGTAATATTTCATGAACAATTTCTGGACTAAAGCAACTTAGGTTTACTCGATTATCCATACATCATTTTTCTTTTTTTTTACACCATGTTAAATTGTGAGTATCAAATATGATCAAAGTCTTTTAAGGAAATTTTCTTTGTTCATCTCTCAGTCACCATTGCATTATGTTTTGAAACTAAAGTGCTTAAAAGTGAGCATTTAAATATCATCTTAGAAAGACATTATTGTGAGATAGAAAGTGCAATCTGATATTTAGATACATTTTATGCAAGTAGTCTGTTATAATGTTCTCATTGATTTACATTTCACCTCACTTCTCGTCCATTTCTCTCTCTCTCTCTCTCTCTCTCTATATATATATATATATATATATATATATATATGTATGTATATGTGTGTGTGTAATTACATGTATTACAGTTACTAAAGAACATTGGAAATGAAGTCATATTTGAAGTAATTCATTAATAAGCAATTTTGTATAACAGAATCTCATGGGGGGGTGAATTGTTCCTTTAAAACAATATATAAAATATATAAAATAATCTGGTCATTTGTTGTTAATTACTTTGTTATACTAGCTAAAAAAGAAAGTGCTTTGTTGTGATTTATTGTCAGATGAAACTGAGCTGGTGTTCCTCTGTTCTTGTGTTTGCAGAGGATTTGTTGTACAAGAGCTGGATCAGCACATCTACCTGCTGCACGAATACAATGACATCAAAGACATCGGACAAACTCTGCTGGGCAGACTAGGTAAGACCCCATCAAACAATCACATGCTTAATAGTAAACGCAGTCGTGATAAAGGTTAGTCTGATACCCAACATACTACACATTTCATACTGTGTTTATCGGCTCTCCATAAACACTTGTGGTCTACACACATCTCCCATCCCACTCATATACGTGGGTTACAGCCTCTATATGCTTGGCATTTCTGTCTAGTGTCAGGATTATGATAATGGCATCCTCTGGTATCATCGCTGCGTTCTGTAATATAATGGAGCCTTTCAGACTCCCAGCATGTTAAGTTTCTTGCCCGCTTCAGCCTTGCTGTGACTTCAGCTGGTCTGAGGGCCAGAGGGGGTCTGTGCCACGTCATCCTCCTCCATGTGATCACTGTCAAAGACAACTGTTTCTCTGTGTCTCTCTCAGCCGGCCTGCGTGGAGTGACCACACGAGACTTGTACAGTCACTTTGGCCTCGAGTTGGACGACTGACTTCATGAGAGGATATAGAGTACCTGGAAGGCATATTAATACTGTTACAATTATATTTTTGTATTTATAGCAAATACACCAGGATATGTTCTGTTGAAATTGAGACGTTTAACGTGCTTAAAGGAATAGTTCAGCTAAAGATTATAATTTGCTGAAAATGTACTCGCCCGCAGGACATCCAAGATGTAGAGGAGTTTGTTTCTTCATCAGATGTGTAGAAATGTAGAATTACATCACGTGATGGATGCAACGGATGCTCTGCGGTGAATGGGTGCCGTCAGAATGAGCGTCCAAACAGCTGATAAAAACATCACAATAATCCCCAGCATGTTTGAAAGAAACAAAATCATCAATGAGATGTTTTTAACTTTGATTTAAATGTATGTTAATTTCTCCAGTGAAAAAGTTGTTCCTCTGAATCGGGAAAGAAATATGTAGAGATTTATAAGCAAAAAAAAAAACGAATATGTTGGTGGATTTTGATTTGAGATGACAACAGAGGATGGACTTTTTCACGTTATTATGGGTTATGAACCTGTATTTTGGCCAGAAGCAAAAGTTTAAAGTGAAAACTTACTGATACATTTGATTTATACAAATACGCAGCTTTTCTCTTCACAAGATGTTAACTGCTAGAGTTTTATCAGCTGTTTGGACTTTCATTCTGACGGCACCCATTCACTACAGAGGATCCACTGCTGAGCAAATGATGTAATGCAAACATTTTTTCTAAATCTGTTCCCATGAAGAAACAACCTCATCCATATCTTGGATGGCTTGAGGGTGAATCCATTTTAACCAAATGTTTGGGGTGAGCTATTCCTTTAACTCTGATCCATGATACACATAAACCTTCAAAGAAATGGAAAGGCTTCTGTCAACATTATGAGAAGAATTGCCTCCGAGTTTATCTCAGCTCCTGCGCTGCACACATTTTTCCTCACATTGTGTTTGTGCCAAAAGCAAGGTGTTTTTCTTCATGAGACTGTCTACGCCCATAAACGTGTCATCCAAATCGGGTGAATTAAAGGAATAGTTCACCCAAACATTAAAATTCTGTCATCCTCTACTCACCTTAGTGTTGTTTAAACCTGTGTGGCTGACTTTCTTTGTGGAACCCAAAATGAGATGAATTGAAACTTTGGAGAATATTCACAAAACTCTTACCCATTTGCATTTTATGGAAAAGAGCAGCATGACCATTTTTTCCAAACATCTCATTTTGTGTTCCACTGAAGAAAGTCAGTCATAAACGTTTGGAAAAGTGTACATAGTCACACAGATGTTTGTTTATGGATGCACTATTCAATCGAGCATGTCCTATGGCAAATTGATTTAACTATGCATTACTGTTGGTTTCCAATTTCAGTTAGTTATTATACATTAAACAAACAAATATACTTATTTCAAAGCTTATATGCAATATTTGTGTGATTGCTCAAATGTTTTGTGTTACCAAAACTTGTCCAGCTGTGTTAAAGTTGAACCAAATACACTTTATGTAAGTTATGATAGCGAATATTGGACTGTGTCTCAATATTTTTGGATAGCACAGATAAAACCATCTGCTATACTGATAGCAACGTTGCCTTGTAAAACTGACCATTATAAAATGTTATCATATACAACATACGAAGTGGAAATACGAAACCAAAACAAGAAATGTATGTTTGCTTCTATTACCACATGCAATTTAAATGTCTGTTTTTGGACATGCTAAATAAATGAGAATAAAGATACATTTTTCTCATGTTATTTGTAAAGGGGGTTTTTTTCTACATTTTTGCTGTCACTCCACAGGACACAGTCCCATCTTTGTCAACTACCCATTTATTTTTATATATATATATATATATATATATATGAAATGTGTGTGTGTGTGTGTGTGTATAAGCAATTTGCTGTTTAAGAGCAATTTGTGAGGTCAGTCACAAAGGTAAGTTGTTTAAGCAGCAGGGATGGTACTTTAGATGAAAAATTATTAGGATGGATTTTTTTTATGCACCGTAATTGGTACTGGTTATGAACAGTAAAACCATAAACTCATATTAAGAAAGAGAATATGGTCAAACTGATTTTGCATCTTCAATAATTCATACATTTTTTACCAAAAAGAAAGTAGAGAAGTCAGATGAAGAGTGTTTTAACGCTTCCTGGAGACGGATTCGTACATTTAAAAAATTAATAGTAATCATCCTTGACTCTATCCGTATAATTTCAGTGCACTAATTTAAAGTAAAAAGGCCTGCCTTTCAATACGTTTGAATTGGCATTTATAATATTTTAATGTACACAAACAGCTGTTTTTGCCTTTACAATGGCCAGCAGATGGGGAGATGTCTGACAATAGCCCTCCTTCTCCTCCATCATGCCTCATGGTCCTGCGGAGCTGCTTTGCGACTACCGGGTGGAAACTGCCGTAATGATTCGCTGGCTGGGCCACATTTCCTCGACAGGACTTTAAGCCCCGCCTTTCCTGGGCGAAACAGCCACGCGATTGGTTCAAAGACCTGCCAATCAATGCACATTCACAGCGCCGGCGAATAGAGAGGAGGCGGGCTCAAGTAAGAAAATTATAAGGTCATTGGAATTACCAGCGCTACAAACCATCGTTACAATGAAGCGATAACAGATAAGAATGGAAAAATGAAATAAACGGGAGCAAAGTCTACCGAAGACGCCGCGGTTATCAGGTAAAAGGCAGGCGTGTGGCCGTTACACACCGGCGCGTGTGTATCAGCGCAGGTAAACGCGGTGCAGGTTTCGCTTAAGCCGATCAAGGTGGGATCGTACAGGACAGGTTCCCCTTCTGCCACAAAACACGTTTTTGTGACCACGGACACCGAAATCGAGGTATTTCCCGGAGCACAGACACCTACATTTCAAACATTTTAACCATTGTCCATTTCCGGAATCTCCTGTATCATTAATCGTCATGATCGCAGCTGTCAACTGCCAGTTAAAGATGCGTTTAGCGATTTTTTGCAGTAGCATCAGCATTCATTGTGTGTTGCTTATGTTAGCTAATGGATGCCGTACATATGGGACAGTATAATTTATCAAAAGCCAGATAAAGGGAATAGGATGCCAGATCCGCACTGGGCGCTTTTTTATATATAAATATACACGGACAACGCAGCGCAACCGAGCCTAATGATATAACGTTTACGCTCGGTCTTGTGAACATACGATATAACGTAACGCGTGAATTCCTTATAATGTATCTTGTGATTGTAACAGTAGAGTGAACCTCAGTGTACTGCAGTGCTGTAGGGATGTCCGATTCGTGAGCGACTTGTTCTTTTGAATCGGATCTTTTCAACCGAGTCAGTAAACGGACTGAGCGATGCAATGACGAATCGGTTCAAGCGGTGCTGGAATCAACAACTGACCGACTCATTGAACTGACATTGTCATCTTTCGAACATATTTGACTTACAATAAGCCTAAAACAGCAGACATTTCAACAGCAGAAATACTATAACGTTCAGATATTTTACATATTTGTCACTTAATCAAGCTTTATCAACACATACTTTATATATAACGTTAGACTTTTTGTAATATACAAATATTTTCAACTTACAAATGAAAATCTTAGTATTGTTTACTGTAAATACAAGTTATATTTGTGTTCTAAGCACCGCGAGGTGGCGTAATCTCCGAATCTGTTCTTTGAAACGAACTGTTCAGAAGAACCGATTCGCGGAAATTAGTCACTACGGTGCTGTATTAGCCAATGTGCTCGCTTCAGATTTCCGGGCTCTGCGGTAACGCTCGCCTGATGATGATGATGATGCTGGCTCTTCTGCATTGCTTTAATATCCATCCGCACCCACAGCACGTCTATCATTATGTTTGAGGGATTGAACAGACATTGTGGGTGGGTTCTCTTCAGCATCCCTCTCTCAGGATCAGGACAGACAGACGCACATTGTAGGATTTCCCTGCTGCGGCGGAAACGCACGACAGTGCGACGACGACGATGATGATGATGACGATGTGTAACCATAATTTCTGTCATAAGATGTGAGAATGTGTGAAATGGCTTATAATCTATAGCTGCATCAGACCGGGGCTAGTTGTCACATATTTTACAGAGTAGGTTTATTAATAGAATTTCTTTGTTTTCTATGCAGAATATATATGAACTAAGTATTAACAAACGCTATCAAAACGCATAAATTGGTACATTTATAAACTGTGTAATTATTAAGCTGTCTGCATAATAATTCAGAAAAAAATCTGTATTCATTTTATGTGACCCTGGACCACCAGATAAAAATGGGACAATTTTTGGCCGAGATACAAAATCTGGAATCTGAGGGTGCCAAAACATCTAAATATTGAGAAAAGTTTCTTTAAAGTTGTACAAATAAAGTCCTAGGAATGCATATTACTAATCAAAATTAAGTTCTGATATATTTATGGTAGGAAATTTACTAAATATCTTAATGGAACGTGTTCTTTATTATCCAAATGATTTTTGACATTAAAGAAAAATCTATCATTGCGACTTATAAAATAATTTTTTTGGGCTATTGCTACAAATCCAGGGTCTCTTATATTCATACCAGAATGTATTTTAGATAATATTTGAACTACATGTTTGAAACTAATATGGAAAACCCATGTTTGTTTAATTGTTCTTTTGACTCAAAATCTTAAAGTTACTAAGATAAAACCCTTGTGACAACTAGCCCCGGTCTCCTGTATACAGGTGTACTCGGGGATCATGTGATACTTCTTTGCATTCAGATGAGCTGTTGGAAAGGATAGTACAGATCAAATAGCTCTGTAGCCTTCCGTCACTGACATTCAATCCACCCTAGTTACTTTAGAAGTGTTTTTAGTGCCAAAGAAGGCCTAGACACATTTCAGTGCACTTTAATGTAAAGATGCATTTTAAGATGTTTAATCATCTGCATCCATGTACAGTGCACATCAACATAACGCTAACCTTCATTTGTATAATAAAAAAAAAAAACGGCATTAAACTATATAATCAATAAAAAAAGCACATTTTGAAGTTGCAGCATCTGGCTGACTTTTCTCCCAGATGATAAAAGTACTCTGGACCGCTGTACCTTTGACATACTTTCACAAGGCCAAAGATCTGTGTTCTTCAGCTGCTATCTTGTCTTGATATGATTAAGAAACGTATCTTGTGTTAATCTCTGAGTTTAATCGGGTTTATAATGATTATAGTTGAACATTTATCAATGAATGGAATAATATTTAGTATCACATGGGTCAAGTGAAATGTTAATGCATTAACCTGATGTTGAAGTTGTCAGGTGATGGTGTGAATGATCATGTTGTGTGTGTGTTAGGATGTTGCGGTTGGCATGCTCCACGGCCCTTCTCTTCGTGCTCAGGCTGTTCGTCGGCCTGTCCTGGTACCAGGTTCTGCCGGCCATTTTCATTTTCTTCGTGGGCTCCGGAGGATGGAAGTCCTTACACGTGTTTTCTAAGACCATATACCGCGATTTGCAGTAAGTTCATATACAGTATTGCAATATATCCTTTTTGTAGTCATTTCATACTTCACAGTGTTTAAAAAAATATTTACATTTACATATTCTTATATTTTATATTATTTATACATGTTTAATAAATTAATATAACATTTTCTTAAATATATACATGCATGTGTTTGTTTAATATATGCATCGTAAACACACACAGAATAAGCACATATTATGTAAACAAAAACTTTTATTTACGATTAATGTGATTTAAAACTCATATCATGCCAAATTAAGCAAATGCATGAAAGTAAAAATACAGTGTAGAGAGTAATGTATTAATTGACCTTACACACTGATTAATGTCTGTGGATGTGGTTTTGTGAATAATGATCATGTAATTCATTAACCTGAACGCTTCCTGAGCGAACGCAAGCTCACAGTCCTGTATTATGAGTTTCTGGGCTGTTCCTGACAGGTTCAGCTTGTTTTTCCTCCAAGACGGTTTGTTTTGAAATGTGAATTGAGTAATCTGAAGCATTGCTAAGCGTCTTAAGACTTTGAGGAATTTTTATTTTTTTAACAAAAGTGAACTTCTCTGTTTGCTGTTGCAAAGCAAAAAGACAGTCAGGGTTTGGTCACTGCTGGGTCTCCAGGTTCTGGAGGTGTGGGTTTATCGTATCAGCCGCACACAGATTACTCCGTAAGAGCCTGGATTGGAGGACAGAGGCTTTTAGGGTAGCTGTTAATGGATGTAAGGACTCTGAAGGGTCAGGGAGCAGTGCTTTTAGCAGAGTGACACCACGCTAACTACTTCCTGCCACTCACAGATTGACAATCGTCCCTGAACAAGAACAATTAAAAATAACTTGCATAATGAAATAATCACACTTTCTTTACTTTTACTTTTTTTTTTTTTTGTCCTATGTTAACCAGGCTTCATTTACTTAATCAAAATAAAAATATTATTACATAAAAAGAGCTATTTTCTTTTTGAATATATAATGTAATTTATTCCTGCGTCACACGATCCTTCAGAAATCATTCTAACATGCTGATTTGAGGCTCAAGAAACATTTATTACTATTATTAATGCTTATCATTATATATAAAAACCCTTGTATTTGCCCCAAATTTTAAATGTTGATGATTTAAGATGATTTTTATTGACCAAGGACACTGTAAATTAATTTTAAAAAGCAAATACATCAATGTTACATTGATTTCATAGTTTCCACAAAGAATCATCAAAAAGCTTCCTCAAAAATATTAAGCTTCAGTTTTCAACATTAATTTTAAAGAAGAAATATTCATCTTTGATCGCCAATGATGATTGAGCAAAGCGGTATAATTGATTTGATTTCTGGAGGATCATGTGACTGCTGAATATTCAGCTTTGCATCACAGAAATAAATGACATTTTACAATATACTCAAATGGAAAACTGTTATTTTAAATGGTAATAATATTTCTGAATATTTCCAATTTAGCAGCCTTGGTGAGCAGAACAGACTTCTTTCCAAAACATCAGAATTATTTCAAACATTTGAGCGGTGTAGTAATTATTGTTCATGAGATGTTTACTCAAAACTGAACCAGAACAAGAATAATTGTAATCGTGATGTGTTCTATTGCAGTGCAGCCAGTGTGTTGCTGAGGGTCAAACTGAACGTCAAAAAGCACCTCCGTGAGCGCAACACCGTTCCCAAACTTTTTGCCAAGTCTGTGAAGAAGTACGGTGACAAGACGGCCCTGATTTTTGAAGGAACGGGTGAGAAATGGAGCTTCAAGGAGCTTGACGACTACTCCAGCCGTGTGGCTAACCTCCTGCTTCAGAGGGGCTTCAGGGAGGGCGACGTGATCGCTCTGTTCATGGAGAACCGCTCTCAGTACGTGGGGCTCTGGCTGGGCATGGCCAAGATCGGGGTGGAGGCAGCTCTCATCAACTTCAACCTGAGGCTGGAGGCTCTGGTGCACTGTGTCAACATCTCCAGCGCCAAAGCCGTGGTGTTTGGCAGTGAGCTGACAGATGGTGAGAAGGGATTTGACAACTAGCAGTCATCAGGAAACTACTGTGAAACTGTGGCTTGCTTCCCAAGAAGTTCAACCACAGGCAAACCATGCTTTTGAAGAAGCGTTTATCGGTGTTACAAACTACTAACAAACCATACCTATTTTTAGCCTGTTTACAGGAGAAATGTGTTTTAAATGATTTAATATACTTTTAGATGCAATATTCGTCAACGGCAGGCAATGAGATGAACTTTGTAAACAATAAATTAAAAAAACATTAAAATAAATCCGGCAACTCAGCTCTACAGCTTTGCTTGTTGGGAATGATAGATTGCTTCTGGAAAACCTAAGCTTGTAAAGAAAAAGAGCCTTACAAATGGTCATTACAATATAGATATATTAATCACTTATCAGATTGTGATCGTTATGTACCAGCAGGGATTCAGATCATTTCTGCGTTTGTGAAATCAATTCTTTCAGAGGCTGACTTTATAATCTTTTTTTGATTTGATTTGATTTATTTTGCGCACTGATCCATCTTGCACCATAAGAATGTATAGGAGGGTAAATAGAGTTTTGATTTCATGTTGATTTTAGCCAAGGATTTATTTTCTGATTGTTGACTCAGTATAGTGTCGGTTAAGACGTAGCTCAGAAGTGTTGCAATGACTACAGAGAGCAAATAAGGAAGTGGCACTTGGACAAAGACCAGAGTGTGTACTCTAGAGAAATGAATGAAGGAGTAGCGCAGAGTTCAGATTTATTCTGGCCAGAGGTGACTGTGTGTAACTGCACCAGTGAGGAGTCATACCAGAGGTCACAAAACAATCCTAATGAAATCGAGTTTGCTCGTCGTCTCTTAAGTAATTGGAGACTGACTCGTAAAGCATGCCATGTTGAGTCAGCTTGGTTTGTTATTGATTTCACATTTCCGGCCGTTTGCTCGTCCTGTGCTTTCTCTGAGGAGACTTTTAGACTCAGTTTGTCACATTATTTGTCTCTGTGATGGTTACTTCATCTGTTTCTCCTGCTCTTTCACTGTTTCAGCGATGTGTGAGGTGCACAGCTCCATGGCGAAGAGCGTCAAGCTCCTCTGCTCCGGAGAATGGGACCCCAAGCGTGTTCCTGAAGGAACGGAGCATCTCGAACCGCTGCTGGAGGCCACCCCCTCAAACCAGCCCAAACAACCAGATCGCAGCTTCACAGGCAAGAGTTACACACATTCACATATCAGTATGAACTCATTCTAGTCATTCTATGCAATAAAATATAGTATTGCAATTATCCGTTTCTTAAAGGTTTTCTTGTTTTTATGCTGAATTAATAATAATAATAATATATTTTTAAAAAGGCATTCAAACCTTTTTCACAGAATTTAGAAAATGTGGCATAGAGTTGAGCCTAAATATTTCCTGTAAGGGTTATTATAGTTAAAAAAAACTTTTTTGTTACTTGAATAAAAAACAAAATTTAACTGGAAAAAAATACAAACATTTATCACTATTAACTCATTTTAGTCGTTCTATGTAATAAAATATCGTATAACAATTATCAGATTTTCAAAACCATAACATTTTTTTCCATTTAGTTGCCAAGGAAGTATTTCTCATTTTCGTTTAGTTTAGCTTGATTTACAAAGTTCAAACTAAAAGTGAAATAAAAATTCTAGAGAAATATTTTCAAAACATTAATTCAACTTGAAATGAAAACAAATTTTAAAAAGACAATATTAAATTAATAAAATCTATAATAGAAACTCAGTGGTACTAAAATAATGCTTTTTTATGTAACTTTTAAAATGTATGTTAAAATCAAAGAACTATATTTTTGATCGTTTTTCTTCTTCTTCGCCTCTAGATCGCCTCTTTTACATTTACACATCTGGAACCACTGGAATGCCAAAAGCTGCTATTGTTGTACACAGTCGGTAAGTGTGTGACGATGTTCATTTCTCTATTTCTCACAGTCTCTCCTTCCCTGCTTTCTCCTTCATTTTTTTCTCTCTCAGTGAATCAAGCTCCCGGTTTTTCACCCTGTCTTTCCTGCCTTCCTCCCTCAGGTATTACCGCATGGCTGCCTTGGTGTACTATGGTTTCAGAATGAAGTCTGAGGATGTGCTTTATGACTGTTTACCACTTTACCACTCAGCCGGTACATCACTGAACACAGACTGCTCTACACCTTCTTCATATGTGCATTTCCTGTCACAGAGTTCAGGCTATTTCCTGTGTGATGGTTTTGTGGTTTGTTTTGATGAATGTCTACATAAGGTCCTTCAACTTGTGCTTGTAACTTGCTCGTTTAAGAAACACAAACGTGTTTTATTATTTAAGCACATGTTGGCGTGTGTAGGCTGTAAGAGATCGGTGGGTTTGTTCTGAGCTCAGTGCTGTTCTCTCTGGCAGGTAACATCGTGGGAGTCGGACAGTGTCTGATCCATGGAATGACTGTAGTGATCAGGAAGAAGTTCAGCGCATCAAAGTTCTGGGATGACTGTATCAAATACAACTGCACAGTGAGTGATGGATTTGCTGCTATTATGGAACAAACGAGAATTAATGTCACCTTCATAGTTCTTCAGTTTGGGTGAATTAAAAAAGAAATTAATAGTTTTATTCAACTTGAGTAGCTCAAATACAAAAAATCATTTTGGCAAATTATGTGCCTTGAAGAATCGTTTTGTACAGAAAATATATTCTGCCTCACCCTGCATTGTTCAGGTTTCACTCTCCCTGTCATCATCTGTCATCTCTCTAAGGCCCCGTTTACACTAGTGGGTTTTCATTTTAAAGGGGTTATAGGATGTTGCTAAAAAGAGCATTATTTGGTGTAATGCAATGTGTTTATCCATTTTAAGGTGCAAAAACACATTATTTTCCACATACTGTACATTATTGTTTCTTCTCTAATCCCCGTCTCTTGAAACAGGTCAATTTGTACAAAGCTCATCGTTCTAAAAAAGCGAGATGTGCTCTGATTGGTCAGCTATCCAGTGCACTGTGATTGGCTAAATACCTTAAGCGCTTGGTGGAAATGTTCCGCCACTTACCATGTCGTGATGCTGCGTCCCAGCGCTATGACACCAAAACAATAAAAGCCATTACGAATTAGGTATTTGTTGCATTCATTGGGGATATAATTACTGATTATCATGTTGCATCGCGCCTCGTAGACATAACACCATTTCGTCATGACTGCTCTGTCAGGTTCAGGAATCAGTCCTCCGTAAATGTGCTGAACACACTCCAATATTTGTGTTCGGCTGTTCTGGAACAGTGTTGAAACACAACTTGACACTGATTTCTAGTCGTGTCCTCTTTTGGAAGCACAAACAAAGTAGTTTGACTTTCACAACGACACACAGCGTCTC
>JAUMHR010000002.1:281076-295300 GCA_032361145.1 Enteromius fasciolatus | reverse complement strand
CCAAGTGATTAGCACACCTGATTCTGATCATTTGAATGGGTGAGCGAAAACTTTTGGTAATATAGTGTATATTCAAATAGAAAACAGTTCTTTTTAATTGCAATAATATTTAAAAATATTGCTGATTTTACTGTATCTTTAATAAAACAAATGCAGCCTTGGTGAACATTTATCAAAAACATTGAACAAAACTGTTCAAATGTGCTGTAAACTACAGTTTTCCTGCATCCTCCATCTAATGGATCCGTATTTATATCTTGCTCATCCACGAACACTCCCTGTGCTCTGCTGTATTAATTTAGAGGGCTATTTTTACCCAACCACAGCAGGAAAATACTCATGCACAATAATTACATGTTCACCACATGCTAAGAGAGAGCTACAGCAGGAATCTAAACACTTTCCGCCGCTTTAACTTCATGGAAAGTATGACCTTAAACAGAACATACGACAGACACGCAATTGTTGCATTTCTATGCACTTGAAACACGTATGAAGGCCAGAACGGTGCAGAATCGAAACTCTTGCACTTAAAAAAACGCACAGCTGTGGACAGGATGTGGCCTGTGATTGTGCCGAGATGGTCACTGCTAATTTAACATACAGATTACAAAATTAAGTACAGAGCGGTGGGCCACTGACACTTTCTTTGCCTGAATTATCACAGATGCGTGAGAGCTGCATGAGAACCAATGCAGTGTAATAAGGGAGGCTGATAACCAACCTGTTGTAGCCATTGAGTGAAAACGCTCCTTGAGGTACTGCAGAAGTACTGCTCTTGAAATAGTAGATGCAGCCTTTATGGATTATGATGAAGCGAAGAGGCCCTGTGAAATCGGCAGAAACTCAATATATATTCACATAAAAAGAACAATATGGTTTTATGAGCAATGAGCAATTACTGCAATATTTTAATAAGCTTCCATGAATGTTTGTAATCAGGATGTTTTGGTCACTACCGACTTCCTTAGTAGGAAAAAACAATGGATGTCAATGGTGGCCAAAACATCCTGGTTACAAACTTTCTTCATAATATCTTTGGCAGAACAGAGAAATTCATACAGGTTTGTAACTACTTGAGGGTGAGCAAATGATGATTTGTAGTTAAACTATCCCGTTGCCTCGGGATACTCCTAATTTGCTGCTTACTAAATTTAGTAAGGTAGTTATTAGCTATTATGGATGTAGAATATGCTCATGCAGAACATATGCTTTATAAGTATTAATAAACTAGTTAATAGTGAGAATTGGTTTCTAAAGTTTCCATTTGTTATCCACAGTAGATAAACTAACCACTTACACCACTTCTACACTAGCTATTAATCATGCGTGATGTAAATTTCAACATTTATTAATGCTTTTATTAATTTAATGCACCTAAACATGACAAATGATCTAACAGTTTATTTTTCATTAACTAACTTTAAGAGAGATTAAAAATACCGTAACAATATTGTTAGTAAAAGCATTAACCCTCTGATGTCCAGTAATGTACTGATGCATTTTGTGGCTTTTTTTCATCTAACCCCTGAAGGAACTTAAATGAACTCATTTTTATTGAACAGGTAAGAGCAAAACATCAACCAAATATGTAAAGGGTTTACTTTTAATTGTATATACACATGATAACAACAAAACCAATGATAACTATGACCTTATTATAAAGTGTCACCGAAGTGAAACGTATAGTAAATCATTACAAAATATTCCTGGCTAGTCAACATGAAACTCTATTTGCAATCTTGCAACCTTGCAACATTAAACTAGAATTATGCTTAACAAATATTTAGCTACTGCTTAACATTGAAGTGAGTTAGTAAGACTATTATTTATTAACCATCATGTTATTACATACCTGCATGACCGTATGTTTTCTTCAGTACACAAATAAGAATTATCTACAGAAACTTTTTGTTTTAGGAATTGTTTAGCATTTTTCTAAATATTTTATGTAGAATTTAAACTTTCCCTTTAAATCAGTGATGCTTTTTTCTTTAACTGATGTTTGATGTTTTGTCTGTTGACTGATAGATTCTAATGAGCCGTGCTGAACTCACATTTCATCAGGCTGAACTGGCTGCCACCTTTCTTGTGCAGATATCCAGATGTGGTGACTCCTCCCGGCATGGTGAGCAGATTCTGAGCTCCGATAGCCCTCATGGGAGTGGGCCAGGAGACCGGCAGAGCAGCCATGTTTCTGTAAGCAACAAGAAAGGTTTACTTTTGATTGGCAATGTTAGTTAACCTCATACTAAAGTGATAGTTCTCGGATTTCATCAAATAGATCTTCATTTGTGTTCTGAAGATGAATGAATATGGTCTTACGGGTTTGGAACGACATGAGGGTGAGTAATTAATGACAGAGTTTTTATTTTTGGGTTGAACTATCCCTTTAATAAACTTGATGAATGAAAATTGTATGTCTGTTATTAACATCCCTTTGTAAAGCTAGGCCTGCATTACAGAGGACATCTCATTTCATCTTTATTAGAGAGCCAATACATAAAAAAAAAAGCTATCACGTCCTTCTAATTCAATGGTAAACCCACAAAGAAAAGAAGGTCAGGGCACGAAGATGACAGATATGCAGAGACACTCGAATGAGTAAGTAGTTTCTTATGATTAGAGATCTTGGTGAAGTTAATCACATTCGTTCTGTGATGACGCTCATGGGTAATCACAGGTAAACCTCAAACCATTCATGCAGAATAGCACTTCTGATGTCTTGATGTAATAAACCAGAGCAATGTCCCTCTGCAAGTCTTTTTTTCTTTATAATTTCCGGCTTCATCGTTTTGAAGTCAATGAGTTCCTTGTAAAAGTGTTTTTAGTCTAAGGTCTGTGGTGAACACAAGATCAAGATATTTTCACATTTTATTCTACAACATAAATCTACCCCCATGCTATTTTTTTTTTAAAGCTTTTAGTCACATGAAAAAGAGGTTCTTAAGAAGTGCGTAAATGTCCCTACAGATGTTATCAGGACATTAAAAAACATCCTTACCTTCTAACTATTAATAAGCAGTAAATAGTGAATAAGTGTTACCTTTTTTATATAGAAAGACTGAAAGAGTTCTGGGAAGTGTAGTGATGCTGAAATCACGCAAACAGTTCATTTATACGTTTACCTTTTTGCTTAAATTTGGATGTAGTAAATGTAGTACATTTGTAAATGTTATGTTCAGGTGTGAATATGGGTCATAATATCTTCCAGGTTTAGCTTGCAAAAAGATATCACCACTGGAGCAGTTAAGCGCTAAAGTTGAAATTACCACACCATGTTTGGATATATTAATGCAAATAATATTACATGCACCCCCCAAAAAAACAAAAAAAATTGAGATAAACTGTTTCCCACCCAGGGATATGGGGGCTTCAGCAAACCTTTAAATAATCTAAATATGTAAAAAAAAAAATACTTTGTTTAAAATAAGATAAACCAAAAATTCATATTTGAAGTCACTAACTTAATAATGGTTTCTTTGAGAAACCACAGATGGAAATCTTGGATATTTAAAGCTGACTAAGTATTTCTAAAACTAAAAATGCCTCTCCCAGAACACTTGTGGACGTCATGGGGCCTTGAAGTCAAAAAGTTTGCAAAACTAAACCATCTAAACCAGACATAACAAGTCACCAACCCAACAAATTAAAACACGTTCTTTTAAACAAAGCGAACAAACCCAGTCAAAACACAGAGATGAGACAGAAACAATGAAAAACCACAACCGTCATTCAAAAGCATTAACAATCACAGGAATCAAAATAACATTTCTACTACACATCCACAACTTCAATGTAGCATGATTTTAATATCAAGCGAATTCCCAGGAATATGACAACATACTGTAAGAGTATTTTGTGATCGTTACTTAAACAGCCAACTTAAACAAACGTCTTCAAAAACAAACCCACACATCCCACATGCTTTACCTTTTGCTGACACATCTTCTGATGCTCTGCACTGCTTTACTCTCACTCAACATACTGCCAGAAGAAACCAGAAACCATCAGGAGTTTAAAGACATGCCCGTCTCACCACAGAATTTACGGCTAAACCTCCAGCAAAAAACTTCAATCTCTCCAGGACAAAGGAAGGACAGGAAACCCTACATTTCCTTTGGAAATTTCGAGCCCCTCCTGAACACACAGTGGAATTTGCTATTGCTTATCCGTAATACTGGACGTCTAAGTGCCAGTCAGCAGATACAGACGGGACGGAGGAAAGTCCATCTAACACTGGGTGGAGTGGGGAGATTAGAATCTCACGGGACAGTCGTGATCTAAACGAGAAGTTTAATTGTAGCGTAGTGCGTCTCATCATGACATTATAATATCCAACCAAAAAATTATGGTCCAGGAGCGTGCTTGTGGCAAACGGACGCTATTTTTAGGAGTTAAGTAGAAGTTTAGTGTGACACTGTCAGCAAAATGCTCTTGACCTTCTTACAGACTTCACTTCATGGAAATTAAAAGACCAGCAGCAGTATTTTAATTCCATTGTAGTTTGTTTCTGGCCATGGCACGCCTTCTTATAGAAGTTCTTCTTTTTATTGAAGTAAAGAACTCTACTGTACAGTCTATTCATCTCTGTTGTTTCAAAACATGAATGACATTGCCATTTAACACAAAATAGAGGCGTGTGCGTTTTCTTGACACTTGTGCAAACCAGTGTAATTGTGTTTCATTTCTTTTCTTTTAAGTAATCTTTAAATAGTCTTCGAAGTCATCACTTATGGAAGCCCATTTCCGCCACTGAATAAAAAAGAAAAAAAGCAACTTTTTATTTCCCAATTCTTAGAAAATATGTCAGAATATAAATTGCTGTCAGTATTGACTTTGATATCATAAGTACAGTTAATTAATTAATGAATAATTACTCAGTACTTAAATGTATATTTACACTACTGTATAACAAGGACACCTTAAAATAAAGTGTAGCCCAGTATTTGTTTTTTACGTTGCATTTAATTATTACAGTATTTATGCAAATTTCCATTCAACTTAATATCACTCATTACTTATTTATAAAATTACATTGTTATAACCTAACCTAAAATAATGTGTAACTAAAAAACTAGACAAGTATTCAAGTAGTACTCAGAATGACCCAGTAACGCCCTGCTACTAGGCTTTCTCTAAGCTATGAAGTATTAATCCTAAATCTCCAGAACAACATAAACACAGACGGTAATCAGACACAGGATGGTCATGCTCTATAGAAACTGTAACAAAAAACAGGGTGGGGTGGTGAAGATTTTAGCCTTGTTCAAACAACTTCCTTATCTTGCTGTTAGAAACGTAACTTTGTGTGGTGATTCATGTGTTGATAAGTGCTAAGGGGTCAAAGTCATTTTGCGTTATATTTTTAAAACATGAGGCATTTTATCTAACTCGGAGCTGGATTATCCACTGGGAATTAAACGGATCATGAAAGGTGGGCGTAATGTACTGGAATGGAGCCACTGCTGTCAGAAGGGGGACTAATGTAATAACCGATGATCATTTTTGTGTGTGGAATAGCATGGGCATGTAAGCAGAGACGTGGGAAATTAAGAAGTAAATATGGTCGTCTTGAAGAAATTCACCACAATGTTCACTCGAATGCTCCCCCTTCTTGAAAGCGCAAGAGTCCAAATCAGCCACTCCACAAGAAGGAACTGAAACATATTTGGCTATTTTCCCCACCTACATTATTATGATGACAATGTAACGTTTTTATAGAAATGTAAGGAACATAAAGTTCTTTCAGAGGCAGTAACAATTCAATAAAAGACTAGCCTATGAGTAAAAGTCTTTTTCTTTGGAATAGCATCATTTCCAATAAGAGCAGGAATCTGCGAATAGTATGCATTTCCATATTTCCATTCTATATGAAAGCAATGACATATTGTACCTCAGCGGTCTGTCAGACTTTCCACTCAAGACTGTTTACTGCTTGAGATATTTTAGCAGTGACCAGAAGTCTACCTGCTTTCAGGGTGTGGGTGAGTATAATAACATAATGTGATCAGGTGAGATAACAATGTGAGGGCGTCTGTCACACTGACTTACTAGGCACAGAATATAGAAGCTGGGACCTACTAAAACTACTACACCAAATCAACAGATAAAATCATTCAATAAAAATGTAAATAAAACACTTTGCTTGCCTAGCTTTTTAACTTCTATCCAACAACCAAAAATACCTAAACTGAATTCTGATCACTTTACGCTGACTGGATAAAATACTTACCCCCAGTTTCACAGACAAGGCTTAAGCTAGTCCCAGACTAAACTGCATGTTCGAGCTGGCTCAGATGAAAATATCTTGCTCTCACATATCTTAAAACAGGTCAGTGTCATTGTTCTGTGTTAAGATGCACACCTGTAATATTTTCTTGTAAGGCATTTTTGTAAAAGTTGCTTAAGTATCTTAATTGAACTAATGCCTAGTCCTGGCTTAAGCTAAGCCCCGTTTGTGAAACCGGTCCTTAATCTAGCAAGCAAAGTGACTTAAAGAAATGATAAATAAATATCAATTTGAGTTTATAGTAGATCTTATTTGTCCGGTTTATAAAGCTAATGGCTAGCTAACATCACCACAAATATCTGATGAAACTTCACTTGAAATTTCTTAGTCAAGTAAACTAACGGTTAATAGTTGTTCAGTCTTCGGTCAGTGTGTAAATCACCTGTAAAAATTAGAACAACAAAACACCGGTCCACCTATTGTATGTTTAACCATATGTGGGTAAAGAGGATGAACTAATTAAGATTTGTAAGGTTAGTGGCATGAAATATTACATATGTCTATACATTCCGCTGTGTCTGCCCCGTTAACTCTTTTTGGTGATTTCTTCCTGTTAAAAAACCAAGCATATGCTGGTCAGGTATGTTTGGAAGCTGCGATGCTGGTTTGAGGTGGTATATGCTGGTCACATGCTGGCAAAGGACCAGAGTATACCAGCATTCCAGCTTCTGAACATATCTGCTGGGTTTTTTTGATTCTGGGTCAGAGTCATTTTCCCAGCCCAGCTGCACGTTTTTTTTTAGTGGCACGGACACGATTCTTACTCGACTTTCGTGAGTCCAGCACAAAAGGATGCATCCAATGGGATCCTAGTATTACATTCGTGCTGGAGTCACGAAAATAATGAAATATTTGTGTCCCTGACACAAATGAATAGATTTTAGGCTAATTTTGTGATATTGTCACGACCTGCCGTGCGACTGGGTTGCATTTTTCATGCTGGTCTTTCATGGTAATTTCAAACATTTTACTTTTAGCCATCCGAAGTGATACATCAAACGAACAAGCTCTTGTTGGTCACTGAACATGTTAATTAAACTAACCTCTTTCTAAATATCAACTGTGGTGTCGCTTTAGTGAGATTTCACGGGAAAAAGGCCTATTTTAGTGATGTATGAAGCACAGCGCACACACACTGATGAAATTTCAGTCTGAAATTGCTAACATATTTTACAATTTTAGAGAAATGGCAAGTAATACATTGAATTAAAATTACATTTTGATGTATTAAGACTGAAATAGTTTTTTCTTGTAAAACATACTCCAAAAATGGTTGTCTATTTTCACCGAACCTGTTGCGATATCTGTGTGGGGAAATCTTTCACCCTTGAAATTCCTGATAGTGTGAATTTCTGCTGAAATGGCTGAATTTCATCATTTCATTGAACAACATTAAATGTGACCTCATCTTAAATAGACAGCACTTTTCAAAAATGAACAGGTACAGAGTGGACAGACTGCTACACAAAACAAGTTAATAGAAGATGAATAAGCTTATACCCATTATATACTAATATAAAAGCATATTTTCTGGTAACACTTTCAAACAGGGAGCACATTAACCCCTGACAGGGAGTTAACCCCTAATTTGCAAATTATTATGTAAGGTACAGTAGTTGTTGGTATAAGGTAGGGTTAATGAATCTAGAATATGATCTTGTAGAGTAACACATTAAAATATCATCTTATAAACAGCCAATATGCTACTGTATATGCATGCCAGTACCAACTAGTTAGCGTTCCCTATATCTTAAACTAATTTATCTCTGTTTACACAAGGTTTTGTAACTGAGGGCGCCGTTCTTTTATATTAATGCATATGACATAGCAAAGGTAAGAAAAGAGTCTGTGGGCAGCAGTTGCTGTTATTATTTTTGCTCTGCATCTACATCCTTCCTGCATTTCCTGCCTCCTAATATGTGCACATCATATAAAAAAAACGAAGAAAGGCATTAAAATAAAACAGGAGATGAGGTACACATGAAACACAGCCTCCATAGTGGCACATGATGTTCGTCTCAAACATCTTCCCACACAGGTTAGTTATAACAACATGGTTTCACAGTCAGTTGGATGTGCCCCAATATTCTAATGTGTATAAATAAATGTGCATCCAGACTGAAAAGGTCATGTAAACACATTTTACATAAAGTAGGAGTTTAGCGGTAAAGGTGTAATGTAAAGTACATTTTGCGGCTCTGAGTATGGCAGGGGTTTTTCCCTGTAACAAAACAGGATGAATGAAAAAACAAAATGACATTCAATCTACATTTTATATTCCATCTGTAGTCAAACTACAGAATATATGTGGGCAACACTAATAAGCCCTACTGTTTTTTGTGGGCACCATGTGGGTGCTCTTCAGTCCATTACCACAAACTTCCCACGTTTTTACTGCACTTTTCTTATATTCAACAAGAAATCACATTCACTTTTTGGTCTAGCACAATACAAGAACACAAACTGCAGTAATCTAAACGTTGTGGGAAATACCATCTGTTTTGCAATAGCTTTGCGATTTTTATATTCTAAGCACTAGTCGATTGAAAATGAGGCTTACCAGCAAATAAAGTCAGTGTAGTCACAGGGGAACTACAAAAGCACAAAGGCGAAGAAATCTGCATACTTACTTGTTACAGAAATCTTGGATACACATCTTCGCATGCGACTGTTGCAAATGACCAAATGAGCGCTTTTTTTTCACAGAAACAGCCATTCGTATTGGCTGGTGTTTGTCACCATGATCTCTGGTTGATGCTTGGCACGCCGTCGGAAGTTGAGCGAGTTTGTGGAGGGTTCAGGCACGACTGATAGAGCGGAGGCGAGCGGAGACGGCTTGTGATCTTCGGCTCATGCACAGTGCAAGTCATTTCCTCTCAAGGCCCACATTGGCGTGTTCTTTGTCTGTGTCACAAAGTCACTTCCTTTTGGAGGCTGTATGGACAAACTGATTGGCCGAAGTTCTCAGGACTTGAATTCACAGGCAGGGACTTTCCACATCATTTAACGTGAAATTACGTAGTCGAGGCGGCTAGCCTGACAAGCTTGCAACAGCGTTTGTTGACTCCTAGAAACATCTGGTACCTTGTAGACCTCTATGTACATTCACATAACTACCAATGTCTGAAAACAGAAGTGTGCTGCGTGAAACTGCTCGGTTGAGTGCAATTAGACAGTTCGTTGGTGGTTAGTATCACTATTAGTATTGCTCATATTAAGTCTAGGGATTTAAACAAACCTTAATAATCTTAAATACTGCATTTTAACAACTAACACCTCGTGAATTGTAACTCAAATGTATCCTAATACTTTTCTAAGTAACAAGATTGACTAAGTAGTCAATTTCAACAAGAACTGTCAAGCAAATTAGCAACAAAATCCCAAATTCTCCAGACAAAACCCTTTGAACAATTAGCGAACACCTAACTACCAAGAATGGCCTTGTATTATAAATATATACTATTGAATTTTGATTGCCAACAGCCATATTTGGACAGGTTCCTGAAGATGTGGTAAATACAGGTGTTCCCACAAGTAAACAAAGCCTATTCTTACTTCCTTTTTATGTACACTGTTGCCTTTGTTAGATAGAGCAGACTACATTAAAGCATGAGACGTGACACACAGCTGACCATATTTGTAATACAACCTTAAGCAAAGTTTTTTTTGCAGCAGAATTGACATGGAATTACATCTTAAATTCAGTTACCTCAGTTATAAGTCTATGGTCAGAGTTACATCTGTGGCACATCGCTTATATTTTCACAATACACGCTCATTTCAAAGATGCTTTGAAAATGTTTATGTTTTTAATATCTTCACTTTTGCATTACCCATTTAGTTTACACTTTATTTTACAGTTACACCTGTTAGTTGCTAATAAGCCATTTATTAGTAGTAATTAAGCACATATTAATGCCTTATTATACATAAGCTTATTCTACATCCCTAATCCTACCCAATTCTTAAAACTTAACAGCTACCTACTAACTATTAATAAGCAGCAAATTAAGAATTTATTGAGTGAAAAGTCGTTAATAGTTAATAAATGTTACCTATTCTAAAGTGTTACCTAATATGCTTACACAAGCAATAAAGCAGTTGCTATATACAGTAGTATACTGTATATTGTGAGTTTGTCCGACGTTACGTAAACATCTGGGACTAAAAATAGTTACATATTGTATATATAGTTACAAATGAGGCAGTTGAGATTATGTCGAGACTCGTAATCATGAAGCTAAAAAAATACCAACTTAATATTTCAAATAGAACCACAATGACTTCATTCATTGTAAAAAAAAAACAACGGTGTCTGCATTTGATGCTGTTTATCTGCATATGTGACACAAAACACCATCCAAATGATCTTCCGCCGATCCGTACTTCAAAACCACCGAATAGTGAGAGTGAACTGCAGTAGTTCGCCATAGCAATGCCAATACCTCCAGATTTAGTTTCATTTAGGAAAGGAAAGTGTACCTTCTACAACATCCTCTAAAAATAAAAACGAGCAGAAATCCCCTGAAAGAGGATGCAAACTCGAGTTCCTTCTCTTTTTTATCAGTTCGGAGGGATGTACACAAGTTACATCGCCTCTCCGGATCCCCATGATCTACACCAGTATTTTTAGCCAAAAACAAAATCTGTAAAGCAACAATGAATAGAATACCAGGTGACATCATGTAGATGGCTTTGTTTTAAAGGAATAAAAAAACTTACCCATTGAGATTATCTAATGGAGCTTAGCTTGTGCGCTTAAAGTTAGTGGTTAGTAGTGAACACAAGTCCACTTCCTCTCTGCTTCACTTGAATATGCTATTTATGATCCTCCCATTTGCAGCTCTGCCTTTATACTGTTGCTCATCAAGAGTTGGTTTCAGTCAGACATGCCATTCATTGAACAGGCATGATTCTTTGCATTGCATAAATTTCACATATTTAGCTTCCACTTGTATATTCTACCAATTCAGTTCAATGGAAAATTTAGTTTTAAAGGTTTTATGTGCCTAGTTATGGAAAGTACTGTTCAATCCATCAATAGGTAAAACTATTTTTGTCTCATACGTTACATCATTCTCATGGAGCAATTTGTTTTTTCGTTTCCTGAGAGAATGCTAGTGACTGCAATATAGCTAAAGAAAGTTTTCACTAGCTTTGGGTTTTAGTTCTGCATAAATAAAATGATGCATCAGACACGCACTGCTTTTGACCCATTTTCTGTTGGTGTATTACGAGAATCAGCATGCAATGCAATGGTGACTAAATGGTTAAATATAGATAAGAAAATAAAATGACAAGCAATAATTCAGAATGCAAATAAGTGCATTAAGGAAAACCAGTTGCAAAGTAGAAGCTAAAGAAATAGTAATGATGCTGGTTATATCTTGATGTCACAGTTAGTGGAAGTAAATGGGAGATTTTCCATCTTTTAATCTTAAAATAAAAAATAAAAATAAATAAAAAATAAAAATGAAACCGTCCACATTCAAACCATGAGCCTGAATTAATTACAAATGTTAAATAGGTCCTACATGTAGGTTTAGAAAATGCTGTATTGTTTGTTTATTAGTTATATATATTAATAAAAGAATGATCTGTATAGATATTTAAAGAATTATTGAGTAATTTACACAAAATGTAAACAACTCGTCTTTTGGCTCGCTGTTGTCTGGTTTTCACACAAAATGAAAAAAGAAACGAATCTGGTAAGATGAGATGTATTGTGTAGAGAACAGATAATGGCTTGTTTTTAGGAAAATATTCACAAAGTGCAAACAGGTTTTAGGGTGAGCTATACAGACATGGTCCCAGTAAAATAGCATCCACTTATGAATTTTATAAATGTAATTATATACACTATATGTTGTTATTTTTGTATTCTGTTTTATAATGTAAACTATTACAGTACACCTACAGTATGTGTAAAAAGAACATGTATAATAATATAAATAACTGCTGGCATAACTATTATTAACAATTAGTGCAAATAGCCTCTGCCTTAAAATAAAACCAATGCATAAGATCAGATTAAAAACAACAGTTGACAAAAAAACGACGCAAACCCGAACAGAGGAAGTACTAGAGGCCATGTGGTTGTAGACTTCCAGCAAGTGGCATGTAAATGAGCACAGTGAGGTGAGAACTGACTGTGAGTGAGTGTCTTAATGTCTTTTTTGTTTGTTTTCCATGTACCTCACCACCATCTTCCGCCCACACGGGGCTATTGAAGAACATCTACATAAAGAGCCGACATGTAAAGCAGAACCGAAAAAGAAACATAAAAAAAAACTGATTATTGTAGGTAGAACTTGCCTTACGGAAATCAAAAAAGTAATTATATTAATAATCAATTTTTAATATGCATGTTTTCTAAAACAAATCTTTTAGCAACAACGAGCCGAAAATGATGAGTCAAGACCAGTGACACAAACTTTCCAACTGAAGGATGTTTACGATTTTCAGGCTGCATTGACAGTGTCACGCCACAGGACTGCACTGGGATCAGTGCAGTCAATCTCACACACTCCCATTCACCAGAGCACTAACGACTTGCACCTGAATCTGATTAGAGGTGCTGCATATAAGCCTCACTCTACAGCCATTCAGTGGCGGTGAACGAGGTAATATCTCTTGTCTTACTCTATGTCTACCTACAGTGTGTGTACTCTGAACTATTGTCTTGGCACTACGCTGAAATCAAGTTTGTTGACTTACCTGCCTGTGTGTTTGAAGATCTTCTCATCACCCGCTGTCTTACGAGGAAACTCGCTAGCGAAGTTAGGAGTGTTACTCACCGGACCTCGCTGTATCACGGAACTACCTGTTCTAGCACTGGCACTGCTCTGCACCTTCACGTGAGAAAACCCTGTCACCTACCTGTTCATTTCCACAGAAATCAATCCGTCATGTTATGGACCAGAGCCGGATTTGTGGGCCGATTATGCCCAAGCTAATTCCCGCCCCTGAATCACAGCTACAGCCAGAGTCTGCTGCGCTGCAAGAGCGCCCTCCTAAGTGTACTCCGTCAGAGTCAGGACCACAAGCAGAGTTCACGTTACCAGTATCAAAGTCAATCACGTTATTAAAACCACAGTTTGATTTTATGTCACCAATGCCAGAGCCCATTGTGGAGGAGGACCTGCTGTCGTGGCCCGAACCACCAGAGCCTATTGTGGAGGAGGACCTACTGTCTTGGCCCGACCCACCAGAGCTACCGCAGGAGTTCATAGAATTAGAAGCAAAAGATCCTATTGAGTTCATGTTACCCACGTCAGAGTTAATCCCATTGTCCAAGTTGCCCAAGCCAGAAATTAAGTCACAGATAGAAGTCACGTTATCATTGCCAAAGTTAATTCCATTGTCCAAGCCAAGGCCACAGCCAGCGTTCGAGTTGCCAGAGCCAGAACCAGTTATGCTAGATGAGCCAGTGCTAGTGCCACAGCCAGTGTTCGAGCCATATAAGCCAGAACCAGTTACGCTGTTCGAGCCAACGCCGGAGCCACAGCCAGAGTTCAAGTTGCCAGTGCCGGAACCAGTCAAGCTGTCAGAGGTAAAGCCACAGTGGGCGTTCATGCTACAGGAACCACAGTTCAAGGATACAGAATTCGCGATTCCAGAACCAAAGCCCGACTTCTCGCTACCAGTGCCAGAGTTAGTGACACAACCTAAGTTCACGCTGCCAGTGCCAGAACTAGTGACACAGGCCAAGTTCACATTACCATGGCCACAGCCCAAAGAAGAGGTGAACCTCCCCAAGAAAGTTTTGGGGGGAGGCTATAGGGTTCTGCAACAGCCGAGTGCTGTCCAAGAGTCATCACAGCTGAGGGCTGTCTCCGAATTACCACAGCCGAGGGCTGTCCACGAACCACCACAGCCGAGAGCTGTCCACGAACCACCACAGCCGAGAGCTGTCCACGAACCACCACAGCC
>JAUMHR010000002.1:262119-272955 GCA_032361145.1 Enteromius fasciolatus | reverse complement strand
TACAAATATTGAGAACTTTGCTCAAGTTTATTGTGTAAACTATAATAAGGCAGTCGCACAACAAAGTATGCTGGCAACATAAATTAAAGCACACAACGTTCGAAGAAGAACGTTGGAAAATACAACAGAAATAACCTGCTTGTCTATAGTCTACTGTCTGCAGTACAAGCCGCGGTTCCTCTGTGCGGTCTGAAACCAGCATAAGTTTTTAGTGTATAAAGCTTGAGTGCTTGTCACGGATCATTGTTTATGTGTATTGCCGTCAACCTAGTGTGTTAATTCAGGTCTTCATTCTCCGTGTATCTTGTAATTTGGATTACCCGTTGCCGATTTCTACCTGTTCCTGGATATTCTCTCTGCCTCTCCCTAAGGACCCTGATTACTGACACGTTATTTTCATGAAACGTGGGGGGCGGCACAAGGGGCGTCGAGTTGGGTGAAAATGGGGACTAAATTACCAGGACCAAGTGGGGGGAGGGCCCCTGAGGAGTGAAATTTTATTTTATTTTTTAAATATAATTTTAAGATCACAATAAATGTTGTTAACTAATGTAAAAGCTAATATTTTGGGTAAATGCATCAGTTGATTGATGTATTAAATGGTGTCGTAGGTAGTTGTGAACCTCAAGCTTACAGGGGCCCATTGTCACTGCTCGTGCATAGGGCCCAGAGTTTGGTGCTATGCCCCTGGGCAGCACAAGCACTAATTGGGGGGAAAAAATCATCAGCACCCCTAAGCGGTTTTCTATTATCTATTATAGCCTACCTGTGACTATAGTGTTTAAATAGCCTAGTTTCAGATCTAGCGCACATAAAAACAAGATGTGCACGTATGCGTGCCCGGAAAACCATTCTCGTGAGGGAGCATTCCTGCACAGCGAGAGCACACAACACTATGTGCATGCAATATGCTCTGGGGAGAATGGCGCTAAACAGCGCTCGTTCGACCCTCTGCGCTCTCTCAACTGTTCAACCCCTGGCCTGCTGCTCAAATACACTTTTGTGTATCTCAAAGTTAATTTATGATTCATAATTGATTGATTGAATTAATAAATTAATGAATGATATTAAAACAGTAAAACCCAAGTTCAAAGTGAAAAGACAACTTCTACAGCTATTTTTTCAAAAAGAAACATTTCAAATAGATAATGTCACCCTGATCCATCCTTGCTCGGGCTGCGCTGGAAGGCAGCAGTCTTCTTCAGCCTGGCAAGTGCCCAGGCCCGGGCAGGAGGTGAACCATGAGCTGCCGATCCGCTGCGAGAGCGTCACGCTGAGGGCGAGCTGCAAAGGGACATTTTCGTGGATTCCATTCCACATTCACGGCCAGGAGCGCCGTAGAAGATTCCTGCGGATCCCAATCCGCGATTACCACGTCCGGTTCCAGAAGTTCGGCCAGGTGTGCCAGTCCAGTCTCCTGTGGATTCCAGTCTGTAGTGTCTAAATCCACTCTGGATTTAAGGTGTTGGTCAGAGATGCCAATCTTAATCCCTGCAAATTCCAGTCTGCAGTTGTCGGGTCCCAGTTCCGAATAACGGTCAGGGGAACCGTTGTCAGGTCTGGTGTCCAAGTTTCGGCCAGGAGTACCAATCAAGTTACCTGCGGATTCCAGTCTGCAGGCTCCTACCCTGGATTTAGAGTGTTGAGGGTAGGTGTCCTGATGGGGAGGGGTGGGATGGGAATTAAGCCATGGCCACCTGAGGCTCCAGATCTGCCGTGGCTGCCCAAAGGTCCAAATCCGTCGTGGCCTCTACTGAACTCTGTTCTGCCCTTCCGGCCTCCAGGGCACCCTCCCTCGACATTGTTTAGACAGCGTGAGGACACGTCGTGTCAAGAAGCGGCGTTATGTAGCGTTGTCCGTCTGATCCTATCTGTATGTTGATTTTGGTTCTCATGTGTTTTGCCCATGTATGGAGTGTCCTGTCAGTGTAATCAGTGTTTGACTTAATCCCAGCCATGTGTCACAGGTGTTTTGAGTTTCCCTCCTTGTTTCTGTTTGTATTTCCTTTTGAGTTCTAGCTGTCGACCGTTGCATATGTTATTGCATTTTCACCTGCTGTCTCGCTTCCCTGTTTAGTGTCACCCTGGATTTATTATTAAAAAACTTTGTTTGGATTCATCCTGTGTCTCAGATCCGAAGAAGTCCGAAGAAGCATGACACTTGGAATGCTATTAAAGTTTTTTTTATTTACCTTGAAATGTAAGTCAGATAGGTACAAACATTTTAAAATATTTAAACCTTATTTTTAAATGATTATTAAATTAATAAATGATGTAATGAGTCATTCTAAAGGCTAAAATAAACTCAGGGTAATGAGGTGGAGTGAATGCTGGGGCTTTGCTAGCAAATGATGTCTGATCATGACTGTTGCGTTATTTAGTCGGAAGAAGACAAGACCAGTTTTCATGTTAACTCAGCTACCATTGATATCCGGCTGTGCTTTCTTTATTCTCTCTCCACACGCCCCCTCCTCACTCTCTTAAAGAACCCCATCACAGAAAAAGCATAAACTCAAAAACAATCACACCACATCTCCCCTTCTAGCAACACACGGAACTATAAGCCATAACATTACTATAAATTGTCCCTCAATATTATTTTTGTACTTTCACTTTCACAAACCTAAAACCTGAACTAAAGGTTTGACTTATTCTTCTCCCTTATCATTAAACTTGTTTTTTTTATATATACATATATATATATATATATATTTGAAACCCCACATTCACTCTTTGAAATTTATGAGTCCAGTCTTTTGGGTTGTATCACTGTCCTTCCTGATCGTGTTCTGTACAGTTCAGGAGATTTACTTGTTTGCTCTGTTGACAACTCCTGTGAGTGCCCCTCCTCTTCTGTGTGATCGTTAGTTTCAGGGAAACTTTCAGCACCTTGTTCATTTCTCTGCATAGGAACGAGATGGCATCTATTCCTCCTGATGGTGCCTTGTGGGCTTTCCACCCAGTATGAACGAGGAGCTGAATGAGATGCCACGACAGTACCTTCCGTCTTAGTGTCTGTGATCCACTCTCTGACCAGAAGAATGGTGACTGAGTTGTCTTGCACAATGACGTGTGTTGAAATTTACAGCTTGCTTCTCTCTTATCCCTTTTTCCTTTGCCGTCACTGTAGTGAAATCAGGGAGGTTCGGGATCAACAGTGAGTGATGCTGTGGTATGGGTGTACGCAACCTGCGTCCCATTAAGAGTTGAGCAGGTCTGTAACCATTTGCCAATGGTGTTGTCCTGTACGCCAGCATTGCCAAATAAGGGTCTTTTGCTTTTCTAAGGAGATGTTTCACCGTTTGAACATGACATCATCTCTGCTTCTCCATTGCTTTGAGCAAATTTCGGGCTGCTAGTGACGTGCAAATGTCTGGCTGGCAAACTGAGGTCCATTATCTGTGACAAGGAACTCGGGAATTCCATGCCTTGAAAACATAGACTTTAAGTGTATTATTACATCTTCTGATCTTGTAGGTTTCCACAAATCTGGAAAAATAGTCCACCAATAGCAAGTACTCCCCTGTATTGAAAACAGATCAGCACCCAGCTTAAGCCATGGTCTGGTTGGAAAGTCAGATGGTATTAAAACCTCTGCTGGATTGACTCACTCTTTAATACAAGTTGAGCAATTCTGAACAAGCACATTTATTTGTCCACTTAGACCTAGCCACCACACTGAATCCCGAGCCCGCAGTCGACATCTGGCAACCCCCTGAAGCCCTTCGCGTAGCTTCTCCAGGACCGTGCGGCGCATAGCTGAGGGTATAACTAGCCGGGTTCCCTTTAATAGAAGGCCATCATGAACTGTACGAACCGCTCTTCAGGCCAGAATTTTCTCACCTCTCCTGTTAAGTGGCTAAGGTCCGGCCAACCTTCCTGGCACCGTTTCATCACCTCTGCACAGGTGGAATCCATTTTCAATTGTTCTCTTAGTTCAGCTAAATAGCTAGGACTGGAAGGCATACATTCTACAACAGTCTCTACATAAATGGTTGTGTCTTCCATCAAGTTAGCATTAGAATCGTTTTCTTCCTGGCTGTTTGCTACTGGTGCACAAGACAATGTATCGGCTGTCACCAATGTTTTCCCAGGTGTATGTGTAATGGTGTAACTGTACCTCATCAACCTCATGCGGAATCTTTGAATTCTCGGCGGAAGTTCTGCTAGAGCTTGAATACTCAGCAGGCTCACCAGGGGTTTGTGGTCTGTCTCCAGATGAAAGTGATGTCCTATGAGGAAGTCTTTAAACCTTTCACATCCCCAAGTCAGTCCTAAAGCTTCTTTTTCAACCTGGGCATACCGTTGTTCCGTGGGGGTAAGCGATCGTGATGCATACGCCACTGGTTTCCAACGCTCCTCCTCCTTCTGTAAAAGAACAGCACCCAGGCCGTATGATGATGCGTCAGCGGACAGTTTCAGTTCTTTGTTTGGGTTATACAACGCCAGCACCGGAGTAGATGAAAGTTCTTGTTTAAGTTCACTGAAGGCTTTTTGCTGGGCTTTACCCCAACTCCAGTGGTTTCGTTTGGACAATAGGTCCCTCAGTGGCCTGTCCTTCTCTGCAAGACATGGTATGAATTTACCTAACTGGTTTACCATACCCAGGAAATTGTGAACCCCACTGACGTTGTCTGGCTCTTTCATCTGCAGCACCGCTCTTGTCTTGTCCGGATCAGGTCTCACCCCGTTCTCTGTGATTAGATGACCCAGAAACTTGACTTCCTGTCTACCCAACTCACATTTCTCCAAGTTGAGTGTGATACCAGCTTTTTCAATCCTGGCTAAAACTGTGTGAAGTCTCTCATCATGTTGATCTTGTGACTCACCCCAAATGAGCACATCATCCATATGACACACAACTCCAGGCAGTCCTTCAATGACCATAAACATGCGTCTCTGAAAATGTTCAGGGGCTGAAGCAATGCCAAAGGGAAGTCTGTTGAAGAAAAATCTCCCAAATGGGGTTATGAAAGTTGTGTATTTGGCTGATTGGTCTGACAGTGGAATTTGCCAGAACCCCATGTTTGCATCCAATTTACTGAAAACTTTAGCCCCTCCCAGCAATCCGAGAGACTCCTCTACTGAAGGCAAAATGTACTTTTCCCTACATACAGCCTCATTCAGTTTAGTGAGATCAACGCATATACGTACGGTCCCATTCTTCTTCAGCACGGGTACCATGCCAGAGCACCAGTCCGTTGGCTCCTCAACCTTTGTTATGACCCCCAGCTGCTCCATGCGCTCTAACTCCTTTTTAACCTTTCCCAGCAAAGGCAATGGAACTCTCCTAGGGGTTGCCAGAGAGAATGGAGTCACATTCGGCTTGAGCTTGATGGTGTAAGGTTGGCGTACCATTCCAAGGCCTTGACATAACTTAGGGTATCTTGTTCTCAGTATGTTCACATCCACACTGTTGAGTCGAGCAACTAGGTTAAGCTTTACAATCGCTGGTCGACCTAGAAGTGCTGTGTGCAGATCTTTAACCACATACACATTCTCTTGCACGGTGAGCTCACCCTTCTTCTTTATTCTTTATTCTCTCTCCACACGCCCCCTCCTCACTCTCTTAAAGAACCCCATCACAGAAAAAGCATAAACTCAAAAACAATCACACCACAATGACAGCAATTAGCTCTCAGCTGTGTGTTAATGACAGGCATACTCATTATCAGTCTATTACAAGAGCACACTAAAAACACTCAGCGCTCATGACAACACCATCTCAAACACTGCGCAGTTGAAGGAGAACAGCATGAGCACAACCTGTCCGCTCATCTCTGCTGTTTTATGGCAAAACATAATCACATAATGAAAATGGTGAAATGGATATAAAATCAGGTATAAATTACATTTAGCGTATAATGTTTAAAAAGGCTAGATCCTTGATCTGAAAATGGGAAGTATTCAATTTAACTTCTATTAATCTGCTGGAATTGCTATTTTATGCATCATATATAAGAAGCAGTCAATAACAAACAGGGCTTAGGTCTTTCTTATTTTAAGTTCCTTCCTTTATATTTAGATTTAATCATGTTAATGTTGAATGTTTATTATGTGAATTTGAATTCAGTAGACAATGATTGTTTGTCCTCCATTAAAATGAGGTCAGTTTTCTGATAATCAAGGTCACAGCTATATTTAAGAGGGTACAAACTGCATAGTTTTTGCATAAAATGTTCGATGCATAAAAAAAAATCTCAACTTGTTTACAAGACAATTAGACATGAAACTATAAACAACAATCTTTGTCACTCACCTAATGCGAAGGTTGGTGTTGTTTAGCATTTACTAAGCGCTGTATGTCGGGCTGAAGGGAAGAAAGTTGCAAGCGGAGATCAGGCTCGACGTTAAGCTTATTCCGGTATTTTGTCTTGAGTGCCACCAATGCAGAAAATCCTGCTTCACATAAGTATGTTGTAGGAAATGGCATCAAAAACTTAAGAGCTTTGTCAGAAAGATCAGGATACTCAGAGAAACGTCAATTTTAAAGCACTGTCACAAGACATGTCAATGAGGCTGTCGTGCTCTTTTGCACTTAAACTTGTGATGGCTCCCTCACACAAGTTTGCAAATGGATTTTCCATCCAGGCAACCTGAGCATCTGGAGATGGAAAGTAGTCACGCAACTGGCTCTTCAGTCCTTGGAGATGCTCCTCAATCAGCTTTTTAACCAAGGTGGGTAGGGTCATAGCTTCTTCTATCAAAAGATGTGACAAATTTTCAAACGATTCAGAGTTTGATTTGCGAATTCGTCCGGTCCAAATGTCCAGTTTCTTTATTGTGGCTTCGATTTTATTTTGGACTTGAAACGCTGTCACTGATATGCCATGAAGACTCAAGTTCACACCATTTAGGTGATTGAAAATATCACAATTTTGCAAGCCACTTGAAATCACTGAGGCGGTCTGAAAGGGGAAAATTTGAGTCAGATAAAAAAATCTGTGCTTCGTTGCATAATTCAAATAGACGAGTAAGCACCCTGCCTCATGAAAGCCATCGTACCTCAGTGTGTAACAGAAGCTGAACATGGTCACTTTCCATTTCTTCACAGAGTAGTCGAAACAGACGTGACTGAAGGGGCCTAGCCTTTATGAAATTGACGATTTTAACAGCCTCATCCAAGACGCGTCTGAGATCTGTGGGCATCTTATTGGTAGCTAGCGCCTCCCGATGTAAACTGCAGTGGACAGAGCTCATGAGCGGCGCAGCTGTTTTTACGCGCGCAACCACTCCGTTGCGATGCCCCACCATGGCTCTGTGCTCAGACCCACGCATGTAGACCAGTCTATTCCATTTGAAACAATGAACGCATTTAAAATATCAAATATGGCTTGGGCAGTTGATTGTGCTGGCAGCGGCTTATGTACATACCGTACAAAGGCAAGAGGTTGGAAAGGTTTGCTATATCGGTCGATTCATCCAACAGTAGGGCATAAATGGGACTCTGTCAAATGTTTTTGACCGACTTCTGAGTTATATCATCTGCCATTTCATTGATTCTTCTCTCGACTCACTCTGAAAGTGAAATCAGATTTACCTGCTTGTGGGCCTTTTCTCCACACATCACGCCAACCATTTCTTTCGCAGCAGGTAAAATCAAAGTTTCACCAATTGTGTGCGGTTTTCCAGCCTTTGCAATGAGCTTTGCAACACGATAAGATGCCTCCACTGCTTTACTGTTGTCGTTGCCAGAGAACGCTGTTTCAAGAGTTTTTTTCCTGCTTTGGTACTCTTTAAGTTTGTTCTCGAAAAATTCTATAGGCTATATTCTATAGCATATTCACTATGCTTTGTTTCCAAATGCCGTCGTAGTTTGATTGGTTTTAAAGCTTCATTTAACAGTATTTCTGAGCACGCAACAAAGAGCGGTAGCTGCTCGTTCTCAGCACTAGGTAGTCGCTACTATATTTTCTTCGTTTAGGTTTATTTTGAGGCTTTTCAGTGTCAGGCTTACTTGTTGCTGAAGAAACGTCTGTATTTTTTCTTTTCAGCGATCCTGATGTCTAGATAGTTTTAGATAGTCTAAGTTGGCGGGTTGTTATTAAACCAATCGGCAAGCTCGAATAGAGAACGCATAGTAACAGTTTATTATTTCTCATTATTTAATTATATATCAAATTATGATTTATTTGATTTTGACTAGACATTTTTTTTATATTAACAATATTACAATTTCTATTAATTGGCGGCCCCCCTGCAATACCGTCACGGCCCACAGGTTGAAAACCACTGGTCTACGTGATCATGTTGATAAAATTACAACTGTCCACCTTAGAAGGTCAAACTACATTTTATATGAGCTTTCTGTTCTCCATTCACTTATTCATATGAGTTTTGCCATTTCTGAAACTAAAATTTGGGACACCGTCTAAATATAGTTTGTCTAAAACATCTTCATGGAAAGTGGCATAAAATATTAATCACACTGAAAAAGTAATGAACAGGAACCCCTTTGATCTTAAACAAACGTTCTGTCCAATAAAGTCCAGAACAAATCCATTATATGATATCATATATTAGTGATTTTTAATACAATAACATTACATAGACATTGACAATTTACATTGATACAATTTTATTACATAGACATTTTACAATCAGTTGCTGCTGCACTAAACCAGTGATTTAGACACTGCTCCTGTGGTTATTACCATTCTTGAAACTAGGACATTTGCAAAAACAGGAAACGGTGGTTGTTGTTGTTAAACAGGTAACAAAAAACTAGCGGAGGAAACTACATAAGTGGTTTTAAACATTCAAAAATACATTTCTGGATGTATTAAACGACTAACTAAACCCGACCTCAAACAGGCCAGAACACCAGATGTTTTGTTAATGTGCCTCCATTTGCTTGATGGCTTATTTTTAAGTCTCTAATAACAGTCTTGACTGTTTAAATGCTTAATTGCACGCTGCTTGTGAATCCCTGCCATTACAATGACAAGGGGGGAAAAATCTGTTATTGTTGAGGCTACAGAAATGTTAAACGGCCTTCGCGTTTAAAAAAGAGACTGTCTTTGGATGAATAGTGGGAGGCCACAGCTGAGGCTAGAGCTGTAATTATGGTATATGATAAGGTCACTCTTAGACACCAATAATGATCTCAAGTGGCCTGTTTGAGATGTGAGGCTTCGATTTGGAAAAATTACAGTTCATTTTAGTAATGTGGTTTATTTACTCTTAAAAAATGATCATGAGACAATCAAAGCAAGCAACATGAAAAATATACCCAAAATAATACGTTACACATACAAACAAACAAAAAAGAAAATTCTAGGACATCACTTCAGATTTCCTTCAAATTTCTTTTATACAGGACCAAAATGCCCCACAACCTGCCTTCATACTAATACTCACAGGAAATCTTGCCTAACACTTCTTGATGATTCTGGGCAGTGCATCTTATTTTGGGTCCATATGTTACCATATTCATTGCTAAAGATGTGTAGCTGGTTTTCTTTAGAAACAAATGTTTCTTCATCAACGCTTCCCCATTTAGCCATCAAACATTGGGTTAAGAAAATTCCCCATAGAGCTGTGATCACCATCATCCAACAGACGTCCGTAAGAAGAGCGTCTGCAACAAACAAAATACATCAGACCACTGACGATTAGCAATAATCACGAAAATAAACACTAGTATAGTATTTAATTTAACATTAAAGATCAAATTAAACATCAAACAATTAATCGCGATTAATCGCATACAAAATAAAAGTATTCGTTTACATATGTGTGTGATCTGTGTAATTGTTATGTATAAGACAAATATTACGCTTATATATTAAATATATTTTTATATGATAAAAATAAATATTTTCAAAGCATATGCTGTATGTGTGTGTTTATTAATATATACATAACAAATATGCAAATAACTTGACTCACCGCATTTTAAAGTAGTACGCACCAACCAGTAAAATTACTACGATGACAAGAAAGACAATTACGATAACAGCAACACTTCCTGAAAAATAATAAGGAAAAGATTTAGTTTGATGAATCACACGTGACACGTACAGAAGTCAGTTATGAAAGCTATTTTAGGGACAGTATATCACTAGTAAAATCACTTGCTTGTATTTTAATGCAAAATAATACTCCAATCAAACTGCAGCTTCTTTTCACATACAGTTGCCCAAAAATATATAGCACATGCTTAAATATGTCAATGCATGAACGAAATAACGAACAAGGTGTACTTAATTTTGAAGAAAAGCTAACACATGCTAGTAAATTATATCTATGTGATTTTCTACACCTGTGGTTCCTCATATGTGTGAGCTTGAGGAGAAATTACTTCACACATCCACTGAAAAATCACCGTAACAGTATTTAACTAAACTTCAGCTCTAGCATATTGTTCGCAGGTGACACTTGTTATTGAGTGCGAAGACTTTCAGGCAGTTTTAAGCGTGGCTGAAGTGTCCAGATGGCACTTTCACTTTCAGCCACACCTTTTCCAGTAAGTTCTCATACAAATTCCAATACATCCCAGACAGTGACACTTAGCTGTCATTGAACATAAGTCATCAACACAGTACAAAGTGCACACATCATGGTTGCTTATGAAAAGGGTGAGGAACAATTTAACCTTTACAGGAAAACGCTAGCGAACTTTTAATAGTTCAATCACTCAGTTACTGTATTAAATATTAACTTCAGACACTCCTAAAGTGTTTGGGAATCAGTGCTTTGGATGTATGCTAAATATTTTGTACACGAACCTGTCGTAACCCATCTCTGACTTCGACTGATAGCCAAGAACTTTGTATTTGACAATATAGTTTTATTACAGGCTTTACAAATATCAGGGTTGTAATTTTTTATTAT
>JAUMHR010000002.1:232156-243839 GCA_032361145.1 Enteromius fasciolatus | reverse complement strand
ATTGGCACAAATTTGGCACCTCGTACGAATATGTACGAATTGCTCGTGAGATTGTGTTGCATTATAATACTTTTTAAAATATGTTTTTATATAAATGTATGGAATAAGGAAGAGTGTTATTGTAGTATTATTGACATACTATATTTTTTTTTATATTTTGAATTATATTTTGATTTTAATTTTAACATTTCGGTAGTTTGTTGTGTATTTTTTGTTCTGGCATAATAAAGCATAAAAAACATTTCAACTTAAGTTCCAAACCCACTGTCTATTTTGTGTTAATGCAACAAAAATTTTGTCAATCTTCCATTTTACATATATACTTATGTTTACATAAGTGTTTAATTAGGAATCAATTATCAATTAGGAGTTGTCCAAATGAAGTTATTAGCAATGCATATTACTAATTAAAAAGTAAGTTTAAATATATTTATTATAGGAAATCTGCATGAACCATGATCTCTACTTAATATCCTATTGATATTTGGCATAAAGGAAAAATGGATAAATTTGACCCATACAATGTATTTTTGTGCTATAAATAAATCCTAGCGACTTAAGACTGATTTTGTGCTCCAGGGTCTCATAAGTGGTATTAATGCAGTGAAATTGAGTTATTGCAAATTGTGTTGAATTAACCTAATAAAGCAGCATTGTTTTTTTTTTACATGTAACATTTTGTCTAATATCCACCTTATTTTGCACAAGACAGAACTTCTTCATTGTTCCTGGTCAGCGATGCATAAATTCAGCTGTAACCAGCTTGTACTTAGTTTACCCGTGCTAGCTGATTTTCTCTCTCCCCGAACTGCTTTTTTTTAGCCAGCAAAAATAATCAAGCCTATTCCAGAGAGACGCTAGGATTTGCTCCGATAGGAAAGGTCCACCGTGGGAAGCGGTTTATATTTGTTGGGTCTGTGGTTTAGTCAATTCTACAGCCTCAGAAGTGACTCTTGATTTAAGCGCTCCAAATTGAGCGTTCATTTTAGCGCAGATTTTCTTTGCAGCTCATGGAGAATTTGCATACGCGCAGGCCGTGCCGTCTCAGGAGGCAGATGGAGTCCGGAGGGGCCTTCATTTCCATGTTAACATTTGCGGTGAGCAAATGAAGTGTAGTTTTGGGCCGGTGCTGAAGATTGCCTGCTTGTCAGATGAAGAATTCTATTACATTTCTGCCTGTTCGTTTTCTCAACTCTGTGGCCACGAGGGAAAAATACTTCACAACTTTGTCTCTCTCTTCCCCTCCAGTCCACACAATAGCTGTGACTTAAAGCGGGGATGAGAAATGCTCTTGTAATAAAGGCAAATTCAGTCACAGATGCCTTAAAGATGTTTTTTTTAATGTTTTTATGTGTATGGTTTGGCATAAATTTGTTGAAAATAACACATAATACATTTTTATTATAACTGAATCAGTCTGCTATAAGTATAAATCAATAACTATTGTAAAAAATAAAAGTCAATAAAAAAATAAGTATATCTATTAAAGCTGTAAAGGAGTCTGTGTATGCAATTTTGTTTCTTCATGTAGAAACATAATAATTGTTACCTTTATTATTTTATTTTTATTGAACTTTATTATTTTCATTACAATTTATTATTAGTAGTAGTATTTACTTTATTGAAACAGCTGTAATAAAAAAATTAAAATGTTAATAGCAAAATTAAATAATAATAAAATTATTAAAAAAACATAACAAAGAAAATAAATTAAGTAAAAACATTGGATTGGCATCAAATTGCAATAAAATATGATTTGAAGTAAAAATGATTATTAATAAAAGTATTTAGAAATAAAAAAGACAAAACAAAATTACTAAAACCTAAAATGTAAACATTAAACTAAAACAAACAACTCAAACTAAACATGGAAAACATGTAAAATCATAGTAAACATAGTAATAATAGTAATTACATTTTGGCATATCAAAAAAAAAGAAGAAGAATAAATCAAATGAATCCAAAACAGCTCAGTTTCAAATTCAGTTTTTGCCGCTGGCCATATTACATACACATACATGCATTTGTTATTTTGTTTGTACATTTTTTTTAGTAAATCTTTTGTACAAGTTTAAGAAAGTTGAATAACATGTATTACTGTTATGAAATAAATAAATACATACATACGTAAATGACCAAGCAAAAAAAAAAGACTTGTTTTAATCCTAGTAAACTTTTTTTACAAAAGAGATATAAAACAAAACCTAATTTATTTAACTAAATAACAATAATTAAAGGGGATTTGAAATGAATTGCGAATATTTCCACCGCTGTGTTTTTCCTAAGAGAGGTTTTACCTCTGTGAAGAACGTCTTTGTGCTCATGCGACGCTTTAGCAGTTAGAAGGCAAGTTTATGGCAGCTTGCTTCAATTAAGCTCCAGATCCTGATGTACTGAAGGAGTCAATCTGTTTTATAAGTATATAAACACCGTGTTTCGAGAAAGAGCGAGCGCAGATGGATGGCGTTTGTGAGAAACAGATGCTGAATGTCAGAAGCAGGATACTGACACTCAGAGAAATGAAGCGCTCTCATCGCACACATAACGTGTCGCTAAAGTCACTCCGCTTTCCATTCCTGTTGTAGTTATTGTTCTGGAAACCATTTGTAAGGCATCGGCTTGTAAAGGAAGCAGAAGAGGGATATTTGATATTCACCATCTGCAGTGTTTGTGTCTGCAAAGTTTTTTATTGACTGAGAGGCATCGTTTTAGTGAGAGTAAAAGAGAAAGAAAATCCTTTTGTACTTTAGGGTTTTTACTTAAAGTATATCTCTGTAGTTTTTGCATAAATATATATGCATATTATAAAAAGTACCACTGAAGATAAACCTATTTGTAAATCATACATCATTCTGTTTTTTTTTCTCACACAGAATTTATTTGATCAATAACAGTAAATACTGCAAAATGTTATGAACATTTTTAATAACTTTTCTGTTTTCTGCATGTTCCAATGTAGTTTATTGCTGTGATCAATGCTGAATTGTCAGCATACTGATTTGCTGCTAAAAACAATAAAATAAAAAACAACTTATGATTATTATCTGGTATAGAAGTGGAGGTTAGTAAAACAAGAGTGTTCATTTTTCACAGCAGAGTAGTGACAATGGATGAAGACAACAGTTTAGGTGAGTAATGAAGAGCAGGATTGTTAATCGTCGTTGCAAACTGAATGTTAACACAATCCTTTCCTTTACAGGTTCATGGGAGCGCTGGGGAAACACAGAGAGACTGAAGACTGAAAAACTGAGACTGAGAAACACTGAAACGAAGGAGAACGATGAGGTAAGTACAGGGGAAGTATTTTCCAATACCGCAGAGCTGAGAGAAAAGGAGTCAGTCCACTTCATTGAAACGAGCCCGGACGCTGACTGTGGAGTGGTGTGTGGATTGATAGCGCTCATGATGATGAGCTGCAGGTGGCAGTGATCAGAAGTCAGGGGAGAGTGAGCGTTGTGATTGGCTGGGTTCAGAACCTGGCAGATCTGTGACATTATCAATCTTAAAAAAAAGTTGTTTCATTTTTCTGGTGGAAAGTGTCATACGTTTTATTAAATTTAAAAAAAAAAAAAAATTTAAATAAAAATATTGTGCAACATTATAAATGACTTGAAAGTTTGTCACGTAATAAAATAAGTAGATGTTAACTACAATTATTCATTCAAAGTTATTTAGTTTCACTTATAAAATTACTAAATGAAATTAAAAATTAAGAAGAGACATTTGAAAAACAACAACAACAAGAAAACTAATAGAAATTAAAAGCTTAACAAAATTATTACAACTTTACCTAAAATTAAAACGAGAAAAATTATATTTATTTTAAAATATTAACAAAAACTATAAATACAGTATTAGAAACCATTAAACAGATCGGTAGTTAGTGATACAAATTATATTTAAAATATTTCTATATAAACTGTTATTCACTAAAATATTTTTGTCAAGACCAGATTTAGTAATGTTTTAGACAGATAGATAGACATTTAGATGCAAGCAAGCCTAATTAGGAGATTAGCAAAGTTTCAACACTTTGAACAATTTGAAGCGATATTTGTTTGTTGTTTTTTTCTGTAAGTTTGTTTCTGATGATTGCAGATAATGTTTGTGTGGACTGAGTTGTGTGTGTGGTGGAAGACTCCACTCATCAGGGACTCATCCGTCTCCACCAGAGAACAGTCGGCCTCTCAGAGTCGCAGGAAGTCAGACTGAACTCACAGCGGACACAGCTCCGTGACTGAATGACTTCCTCCTAGACTGCTGTGTTCAGACACTTTGATGGAATCACAGGAAACCGAGTGATACGAGGAATCGACTGAGTCATAGAAAGTTTTTGTGCGGCAGAGCTTTTTCACCAGAATCTCAGTCGACTGAGCTGTGCTTATAGACTGTCACAAAACAACAGATCAATTATTACATCCACAGCTTTGGGAGTATTTTTGATTTCTGTGGGATTAAATCTTTGAAAGATATTTGGTTTAAGCAAGCAAAACTAGATATTTTACTCTTTAGACTGGATTGCAATTATGGTGTCAAGGAAGCAGTTTCAATTTCTAAGCAGGCCATTCTTGCGCCATTGTTATTCATATAGTCATTTTTAAACAACATGTTGTACATTTGACTTTTTTCAGAGTACTTAAAAAACGATTGACCCCTCAATAAATAACCTAATGAATTATAATGATTCGCTTTACATATCAGCCAGAGATTCTTTAGGTTACACTTTATTTGGTTAGTCCACTTTAGGCATTCTACTAACTGTAGGTAAATTAGGTAAAAAATTCTTAATGTCAACTACATGTGAGCTAATTTTCACTAATTTCAACTACATGTCTACTAACTCTCAGAGGAGACTGTTAGGGGTAGGTTTAGGGTTAGTCAGTTGACATATACTTGTAAAGACCTGCCATCATCTGACACCCAGCCAATCACAGCGTTCCCTCTCCCCTCTCCAGATAGTCTGTATGTATAAAAATGTATTTTGATGGGTCCGTGGAGATATAAAAATTTAGAAGATATAAAGCAGACAGTCTACTAATACTCTAATAACTGCTATTGACATGTAGCTGCAAAGTTACTTACTGTTGGAATGAAAGTGGAAGTATTAAAATAAGCTGTTACTGTTCTTTTCTTTTTTTGTGTAAATGGGCAATTCTTGCACAGAATCATGCATTATGATAGCTTTTAAAAACACAACTTCTGACATTTACACAAAACAAGATCTTTTAAAATCTCCTCAAACACAATTTCTCTTGGGACTGATTCAATGCTAAAGAATTTGCCACTTTTGTGAAATCAGATCTTTTAAAGATAGCTAAGAATTTAGCTTCTCTCTATCTCTCTCACAATTGTAAGTTGATATCTTACAATTTAGCGAAATTTTGTTTAACTTGGAGTTAATTACATATTACAGTTAATATGACTTTTTTTGTTTGTTTTCACCACAGAATGAATTATGAATGAATAATAAAAAGTAATTGTGACACTTTATTGACAACGTAAGTGACAGTTCTGCTACTTTATAAAAAGTATTTATTAATTCGAATTTCAAGGAACAAACGGTGGCCTTTTTTATTCTGTGGCTGAAACCAGCTTCCATGTCAGTTTGCCAGTGTGAAAATAAATATTTGAAAGATATTCAGAGCTTGGTTTTAGACACTAGACAACAGATAACTTGATATAGAAGCTTTCTTCAGCACAAAACAAAACAAAACAAAAGCACATGGCATGGGGGAGAAAATGTTAAAAGCAGCGTGAACGATGTACTTTTAAGGTTGACTTCTTACCCCCCATTTTTTACTTCTCCCTTTAATTTTTGAGTACAATTCTGTTTTTAAACTGACAAAAAAAATGGTCTGAAACAGCTTCCATATCCTATAAATCAAGCAAAACTATATATTTTAGTTTTTTCAGCCGGTTTAAATTGTAGCGTCCATGATTTCAAATTCAGCCAATGAATAAACAAACTGATTATTCACTTTACCGACTGTTGTTTTTTTTTGTCTAAATGGGTCGTTCTTGCACATCGTTACACATCCCGATGACTTTTTTAAACAAAACGTCTGGTTCATAAAAGCCAGTACCTATATTGTCTTTTTCCAGGCCGTGCGATGTCTTCTGTTTATTTTCCAAATTGCTTTTTTTTTCTTTCCAGTGTCTATTTGATGGTTTGGCGATTTCGGTGGTAACCACCTTCTGGTGTGTGTTTTGCCCCATGTCGCTGTTTTCTGCTTCCCGCCAACATATGATTAGAGAAATCTCCATGCATGGCGGGACAGATCTATTTCCTCATCTAACGCAGAGAGCCGCCTATAAGCCGGCAATCTAAATTATGGATAAAAACACAGTGTGGTGCTTTTGGGAGATATTGTGTGGGCCCGGTGTAATAACACTTGCTATGACCCCTATCATTTTGTCCCGCCACATCACGCAATGGGCTTTCTGGGTGGCTGTCACCCTCCATTTCCGTCAATAGGCTTTGCCATTCAAAGGAATATGACATAGCTGTAAAGCAATCTGGCCCGACTCTGGGAATTAATTTGAAGAAGCTGTCCAATGAATCACATTCAAATATGGGGGACATGTTTTCACGTGCCTCATTGTACGACGTCTCTGGCTTGTCAGGGGAAAAAAGATCCCCCCTTTTTAGGGGATTGAATACACGGGCGTGAGCTGCCCAACCTTACATATGCAAAAACAGTAAGTGCATATTCATTGATGTAGCCAGACACAAAGCAGATGGCACAATCAAAAATGCCATTTGCCTTGTAAGCCGTGCACCTTTCACAGGCAACTTTCATTTTCACGTCATCGCAACATTGAAACCATCCGAAACAGATGCGCTTATGACCATTTAGTCAATGCATTCCATTGTAAATGTTTTACATATTCAACAGCCTTATTTTAGTGCCATCATTGAATACATACTCTGAAAATAAGAGTTCAATAAATGCAATTAAATTGAGAAAAAACATTTTGGTGCTACTAAAGTAAGTATTATTTTTATATATATAAAAAAAGCTAAAATAAAATTACATTTAAAAGTCCTCTTTGAATTCTTTTTACTGGGTTCAGTATTAGTATTCAGTGAAACCAAATAATCTTGCACCACCATGAAACAAATCAGGGAGTATTTATTCAGTTTCACAGAATAATTCATTGATCATTGTAATAACATTGTAATAATATATTAATAAAACTGTAATAATGCATTAATATTAAATTATTACACATGCACATCTAAATACACACACACACACACACACACACACACACATATATATATATATACATTTCCTATTAATCTTTATTTTCTCCTGGCAGTTAAAAATCTATCAACTCTAATCTAATAAAAGTGATTATTGTCATTATTAGAAAAATATTTTATTTCCAGTTTAGTCTTCGGAAATGTTCAGTTTATATTTGCTTGCTCTGAAATGGCTTAAAAGGCTTAAAATGACTAATGATGCTTGGAAATGAATAAAAACGTTTAAATCAGAGACATTTTCGATGCATCTCTGTCTTTATAATCTGATACTTGAAAAATCATCATATTACAAGAAATTATTTTACATTTATTGTAAATAACAAGTAACAAGGAACTAAATTTGAATTAATTGCGTTTAATAAAATCTAATGATCATAAAACATATAATGCTCAAGAATTTGCGCACTACCTCTTTGAATTAACTAAACACAATAATCAGCTTGAATCCATTTTTCTGGAGTGCAAGAAAATAAAAATTCTGCTGAATGATAGACTTGAATGAACATTAATAATCTTGATTATGATGCTGATCAGAGTGTTTTCTTTGTTAGGTATTGTTGTGTAATCATGATGCAGATGTATTTTTATTTGATGTTCATATGCAGATAGAGGCAGAGGGCACTTTAATGCATGTGGTGGTCAGAGGTAAACACCCTACAGTGGGGCTACTGTGTGTGTGTGTGTGTGTGCATGCATCCAAAAGTCTCCAGCGAGATGAAAGCCATTGTCATGTTAATGCACTTCATAGCAGAGCGCCCACACTCCTATTTCACTCCACGTCCATCGCCACGCTGCCCTGTGCTCTCCACCCCCTAGATTTAGCCCGGAGTCTCTCAAATACTCCCTCTGAAATCAAAGAGCTATAGTAGTGCTCCAGCTCTCTAAGAGTCCAGGCTGACGGCACACACACCCTCTCCTCTATATTCAAAGAACGGCCTGATACAGCGGCAGAGAAGAGCAGAAACACTTAGAGATAAAAAGGCACAATGGAGAGCAGGCTACAATCAGATTGAGACGCAGGTCGGCACAGATGGGACCCTGGTATTAATTGTAAGGTGGTCTATTGACAGAGCCGCTGGTTTCCTGCATCACACACAGCAGTGAAGGAGGCTCCAAAACTCTTAATGCATGCATACAGTTCGCATGGCTTTCAATATTCATAACCAAATCATGGTCTGGGTGCTTCTTTTGACCTAGCAGGTTTCTTTGGAATTCATTTTTATTATAGCCTACTTATATTGTTTGTTAAGAGTAAAGTCTGAGCAAATCAGCATTATTGGTTTTGATTTAATTATTTACATTCATTTGATTTGACAACAAAATAATGAAATAAAATCAAATAAATAATATTTACACAAATCAGTATCAGTGTCAAGTAAGCTTTACTTTTACTCAAGTACTTAAAATCACGTTAATTTCTACATATATATTTTTAAAACTAATTAATTGTTTTGTTTTTATAATAACATTTTTAAATTTAATATACATGTGTTCTTATAATACATAAAATTGATAAAGTTTGAAGTCTATACCTGCAATCAGGATTTGTACAAAAAAAAAATACATGCAAAAAGTGATTTATGTTTTAGAGGCTTTGTTGATAATGTACTTTCATTGACACCTCTGCATTTATTTTACCAACAAATACTTAAACATATTAATTTGGCATTGGTATAATACTAATACTACTTCAAAATATTGTTATATTGCATACAAATATGCATATGCACCATTAAATGAATTTTGCATCATGTTTACAAGAAAATATAATTTGTTACTTGCTCATTTCTTTGTGATTTTATATCTAATCATATTTGAGTGAAAAAAAAAATAAAAATAAAAATTGATTTATGTCAGTGTTCACCAGTAAAATTCAATTTAACACTTCAGAATTAAGTACAGAATTTAATAGCTCACTATTGACTGTAATAACAAAATATTGTCCAATTCAAAAGGCAGTTTTTGATGTGTGACTGTAAAAAAACAACAACAACAACAACATCATTTAATGATCAAACTTAATATTCATAGGGAATCATGAGTGAATTGAAATGTTTTCAGAGCAAATATTTATGCCCTAACAAATAAACATATTATAAGCTTTACTATCAGGTTTATATTTCGATCTTTTTTTTTTATAATGTAGCTTATGTAGTAGTTTTTCACTCCGGTCATTATAACTTGAAAGCGAGAGTTACATTCACAAAGGATGCCATGTTTTGAACTTAACCCTCAATTAGAGAAGTGCACCAACTTACCTAATGAGCCACGCAGTTCGGCAGATGCCTGCGACTTTATTCCCAGTGGGTAATCGTCTTACCAAAATATATATCAAATTAATTTTTTGATCTGTGTCGGCGTCATGACAGAACATCCCCTCTTAAACTTTTAAACCAAAGCAAGCACACATATCAAACACCCCCCCGCTCACTTCTCATTACTTTACCGGAATTTCACTTGAGCAAAAACAAATAAACAAGTTATTTGCATGAGAAATATTACCGCATTATAACTATCATTAGTGAATTTTATATAATAACTCAATCTTCCCTTATAAAGACATGCGGCTCTGTTTCAAGCACTCTCCTAAGAAGATTAAAGTTTTATACGATTCACTTTCCTCTTAAACATACATGCTGTTGTAGGAAAGAAAAGACTTTCCGCTGATTTTTTTGTTTTACTTCTGTCCTTTTTTTTAATTCCACTTTTCATAAAATCTTCATTCATTTATTATAAACGGACAGCTTTAATACTTTTCACTGCATTCCCTCAGATCCGACCTTGAGCACTTCTCATGCTGGATTTGAAGTTTCAGCTAAATGATGTTTTTAAAGGATTGAGCACGATACAGAGCAAAAGTCAGAAAGTTTAAGAAGATGAACCGATATTAGGTCTTGTTGTGCTTCTGTCCGCTCAATGAAAGCGATTTTGTCCGGACAGCACTTTATTACTCCGTGGACTCTTGAAAAGCGGCCCCTCAATCATGAAATGACACAGAGCATCTTAAAGAGGTTAGAGATAATCTGACGATCGTGCGATGCATTAGCCAATCCAAACTCCACAAAGACGCTACGTTTTCACTTTTCATAATTAAAAGAGTGTTTTTATTCTTTGGTTGATAAGTACTTTAAGAAGCTTTCCCTTTCCAGGCCTAAAAGCCTTATCAATAGATGTTCATGAAACGGGATGAAAAGGCCACACGAGAACAGATCTTTGAAAAGTAATCCACTGCCTTTAACTTGTTTTCTCTTTTTTTAGTAGAGAACTGGTTCAGCACTGCAGCTGCAATTGCTTAGCTCAGCACTGAACAGAATCTGTCTCTGAATTTTGATCTCCACTGTACACACACATACATTTCAGGAGTGACAACCACATTTAAATTTGGGAGTGAATCCCCTAAATGATTATTTTGTGTATGTTCTGAAGAGGACTCACTCTCAAAACTGCTATGATTGACACCAGCATTAACTGTGATTGTTGTTTGGGCTTGGCTGATCAGCAATATGTTTTATGGATAGGCAAGAGCAGGTTATGGTATTTTGGTATGTGGCCTATTTCCAAGATAATGCATTTGGATTCAAGGTATTTATGGGCTTTTTTAAATTTGGCATTTTTAAATAGCAAGATCTGGCAACACTAAGCCAAAATGGACTTTCTTCCATGTGATTTTATAGCATACTCTTTTATGTGTTTAATTACATCATGAAGGACTTATTGCTCAGTTTGTTTCAATGAACACAAAGAACAGAATTTTTGTAAATGTGGTTGCCACTACCTGCATTTTTCAGGAGTTAATTTAGTTGTAAAATGCAGTTATCATGCTTGTAAATTACTGAACTGCAAACAGATTAAGCAGGTGAACTGAACTTATCAACAGTGATCATTTAGATTAAAAAAAAGCAGCAAATTAGCATATTGTAATGATTTCAGAAGGATCTTGTGACGCTGATGACCAGTAATGATAACGAAGCTTTCCTCACAGGAATAAATACATTTTACCCTATTGCCATAGAAAACAGGTTTTTTAATAACATTTTACAATATTCAGTTTTTACTGTATTTTTGGTCAGATTTCGGTCAGTCTTTATGAACAGAAGAGACATATTTTTAAAAAATATTAAAAACTCAAGTGTACATCAAGTACATATTAATTTTAAAAGTTGTCCATTGTGTTGTGGATTTTTCCTCGTTCAAAATAAATTACTCGGAGGAGGTTTTGAATGCATAGACCTTTATTATCAAATTAATAACAGGCTGATGTTCAAACATAGATATGTATACACTGTAAAAACTAAAGGTTCCTGGAGGCACCTTTTGGGGTTCTTCACTTTGCCATGCCGGCGGAACCCTCTGTGGAACCTCTAGGCACCCTTTTAAGAGGGGTGGTTCTTTGAGGAGCTTTAACAGTTCCTGGAA
>JAUMHR010000002.1:208610-232056 GCA_032361145.1 Enteromius fasciolatus | reverse complement strand
TGATTATTGAATGATTTAATGCAATCTGCTTTACCTTATCTAAAGCTCTTGTTGTTTGGCAGCTCGTTTTAAATAAACGTAGGATTTCCAAATCCTTAAAATGATGTCAAACACAGATGATGAGATGAAATGTTGTTTTGGAGGACAGTCATTGTGTTTAATAAGAGCATTAATTGCACACTCAGAGCTGACAATATGATCCCCAAAATCCTAAATCGTCAGTCATGTTTTTTTTTCCTATTTCCTTTTTTTGGTCATTCAACCAGGCATAGCCGAATATTAATATCTATCTACAGTGGCAGGAATTAGATTACGTTAAACTTCAGATTAAATTTAGGGAAATTAATGAACGCCTAAACTTTTGGTTTTTAGCAATTTTTTACATCAGCTTCGAAAAAGGCACATTTGACTTTTTTCTGTGGTATTAAACTTCTCATATGCCGCTGTTATTAATAATATGCTAATGCCAACTGCCAAATATGACAGGTACAATATAATGTAATTTAACGAATATAGCCTAGAAAAGAGAGAAATATGTATTTTATTTAGTATTCAATAAAAACAAAACATAGTATTTCCACACAATACACTTGCAGGTCTAACCTCCCCGCTGATTTGTAAATGTATTTAATATATAAGCATTTTTTTAAATGCATGTGTTTGTATTTATAAACACACAATACAAATTCACAGTATACACATATTATGTAAAAAAAAACTTTTATTTTGGATGGGAATAATCATTTGACAGCACTACTATCTATCTAATAAATAAAAAGAATTATTGTGTATGTGTGTATGGGTTTCAGTGATGGCGTCTCGTCGCACACTGAAAGCGGTTCTGGTTGATCTGAGTGGAACTCTTCATATCGAGGATGCTGCAGTTCCTGGGGCGCAGGAGGCTTTAGCCCGGTCAGTTTGTTGAAATATCAGCCATTTGTGATTAATGGATACTGGTGTTTTTATTTATTTATATTCTTAAATAGATGTGTTCACAAAGATACAGTTCTGTCTGATTAAATATTTTATGAAATATAAAAATAGTATTGATTTCACAAATCGAATCGATTATCCATTCAGTTTTAATTCAAACTCAACTCTTTTGAATACATATCAGGTAAAGCATGTCACAATGCTGCAAATTGTACATGGAACCTTAGTCAGTTGCTGTTTAGTTTAAAATGCTTAATTTTGTGCTGTAACTAGTAGTAAAGAGGGAGAGATGATTGGTTAACTGCTACCCATGCTACCATTTAAACTCATACCATTACAGAGATCTGCAATGTTACAACAGCATCAAAACGGTGTGTATTGTTTGAATGTTTTGTTGAAAACGGAAATTCTCAAATCGATAGAAAATAAAAAAAAATCGAAAAAAAGTTCATCAACATGAAAATCGGTTGAAAACAAAGAAATCAGTTAAAATAATTGAATAATTGAACAGACAGTATGCTGTATCAACAAATGGGTATTATTTTAAACACTGCTTAAAGACATGTCTGCCGACCCGATATCAGGAGAGCAAATATAAAAATGACAATTTAATTTGAGAGCCAGTTGTAATGTCCTTTAATGATATTTAATGTTTTGGATTGCATAGAAACTAATTAGACTAGTACTTGTCCAGATTAAGACAGGCTCCAGTCGCTGTAAAATTTGTGACCAACACCACAAAGGAATGTAAGAGGACCCTGTTTGAGCGACTGCGTCGGCTGAACTTTGACATCCAGGAGCAGGAGATCTTCACATCACTCACCGCAGCCCGTAATCTACTGGAGCAGAGAGCAGTGCGCCCCCTACTGCTGGTGGAGGATAGTGCTCTGGAGGACTTCACAGGTCAGCGTGTTCGTTTATACTGAGTGAGATCAGACTTAACATTTAGAGCGACCTCAGTTAACAACACATGGGCAGCTATGATACATCCTAGCATTAAAGTAATAAGTAAAGCACTGACGTAACAAAAAAATGCACAAATTTATTTCAGAAAAAAACAACAACTGTTTTCCATGTTTTTCACATAATGATGTGTGTGGATCTCATACCCTATATACTGCAGGTTTGGAAACTTCAGATCCTAATGCTGTTGTGATTGGATTAGCACCTGACCACTTCAACTATCAGAAACTCAATAAAGCCTTCCGGTAAACAATTTTGAAAGAAATTTATAGACCATTAAAACATGTTTGAGTTCTCCGACTGAGTGGTTGAAATACTACTGCTAATATCGTCAGACTCATTTTAGATGGTGCCCCCCTCATTGCCATCCATAAAGCACGATACTATAAAAGGAATGACGGACTGGCTTTGGGCCCGGGTCCGTTTGTGACGGGTCTTGAGTACGCGACTGACACCCAGGCCACAGTGGTGGGTAAACCAGAGAAAGCCTTCTTCCTGGAAGCCTTACGAGACCTGAACTGCTCACCGGAGGAGGCTGTGATGATAGGAGATGTGAGTATGAATATGCATAGGACTATAATATTTGGATGAGTCTGTCAAATAGATAATTATATTTTACACATATATAATTTTATTAGGTGCCTATACTTCATGGTAAGTTTTATTTGTAGTAATCCTGTGGAGAACATTTCTGGGTCATGTTTCAAAATAAAATCAATGAATACATAAAATTAGGCCTATTATCAAAATGCAAAAATCGTATTTTTTGTTTGTTTGTTTTATTGTTAGAAATATTGAATACAAGAGGATCATTTCTTGGAATGGAATGTGTGACTGAATTAGTTTGCCTTAAAATGTAACCTGTCATCAACCAAACTGTTATTGCACAGGATGCCAGAGATGATGTTGGCGGGGCACAGCAAGCAGGAATGCTAGGAATTTTAGTGAAAACTGGTAGGCCTCAGTTTTAATATGCAATTGTGTTTTTATAATGCAGTTTTTTTATCTGCATAACAGTAAACTTCTTTTCATTTCTTTGCAGGTAAATACAGACCTGGTGATGAAGGTAAAATTGACCCACCACCTCACCTGACGTGTGACAGCTTTCCAGAGGCTGTCAATCATATACTTGAAAATCTCTTAGGATCTAAATGACCAGAAAACGGCAAAAAATTAAAAGAAAGCAATATTGGTACTGTGAAGCTTGATTATTATTTAATCGTCCCGTATACCGATGTTGCACTTCCTATGCATTTATTCTGATGTACTTTAAATAAAACAAAACTGTGAAAACAAACTGTAGTTTCAAATAGTTTTTAATATTTGCTTTAAAAAGTTTTTTTTATTGAGAAACACAGCATTATATAAAAAGAGTAGGTAGTAGTGCAGTAAAAAAACATTTGTTGGTTGCTGTAATAATAGTCCATGCATTATGCTGAAATCATGTGTCAGACAGACTCGTACTCTTTCTCCCAGGCTGAGTATCTATCCATCAGACATCTGGCTGACGGTTTGGTGTGAGCAATCACCTCCAGGAAATCTGCTGTGGTCACAGTTTCTAGTTCAATAACCGGCATATTGGACTGACCTGTGAAGATACATGGTGTAATGGAGACTGTGAATTGTGGGCAAAACAAGATTTCGTGATGAAACAGCACTTTAATGTCGTTCACAGCACGACGTGGCATATTTCTTACCTTCAATGTGATTTTCAAGGGCGTCAAAGATTTTTCGCACAGGTCTCATAGCGGCCTCCTTACACACCAACCTGATATCTGACCCAGAGTAACCTCCTGTCTTCTGTAATATCAGGACATCAACATATCAGGACTATTGTCTCAATAGTACAGTCTATCTACCTATCTATCTACAAACCAAATTGTTGGGACATTTTTTAAATTTGAATGAAACACAAACTAAATGACTTTCTGATCACATGAGCCACTAATTTATTCACAATAGAACATAGGGGATCTGGTAACTAGTTAATTCACATCTTGTCTGTAACATTAGCTAAAAGATCTTAGTCTTAGAGAAGTGTCACTCAGAAGTGAAGATTGGCGGAGGCTCTCCAATCTGTGGAAGAGTGTGTAAAATGATTGTTGAATACTTTAAAAACAATGTTCCTCAACGTTGAATTGCAAAAGCTTTGCAAATCTTATCATCTGCAGTGCATAACATCATCAAAAGATTCAGAGAAACTGACATTTTCAACAAGGCCAAAGATCTCTGTTGGACGCCCGTGGTCTTCAGGCCCTCAGACGACATTCTGTCATTGACATTACTAAATGGGCTCAGGAATACTTCCAGAAACCCCAGTCAGTAAAAACAATCCACTGAGCGATCTGCAGATGCCAGCTAAAGCTCTTTTATGCAAAAAGGATGCCATATGTGAACGTGTTCCAGAAGGGCTTTTGTGTCCTGTGGGCTAAGACTAAAGTGGAAAAGTATTCTATGGTCAGAAGAGTCCAAATTTGACATTCTTGTTGGAAATCCAGAGACCTTTCAGCATGTTATCAGCGTTCAGTTCAAAAGCCAGCATCTCTGATGATATGGGCTGTATAAGTGCATAAAGTATGGGCAGCTTGCGTGTTTTGGAAGGTACTATGAATGCTGAAAGGTATACAAAGGTTTTAGAGCAACATATGATCCCCTTTAAATGATGTCTATATTTCAGGGAAGGCCTTGTGTATTTCACCAGGACAATGCAAAACCACTGCCGCTATTACAACAGCATGACTTCGAGTCCTGTGCTGAATTTGGCCTGCCTGCAGTCCATCTTTTACCTAGAGATGAACTCAAAAACGAACTCTTCAGCAGCTGGAAACCTATATCAAGCAAGAATGGAACCAAATTCCAAAACTCCAAAAACCTAAAACCTTGATGCCCAGACGTCTTCAAACTGAGACGCTACACCAATGTAAACATGGTCATAAACTATTTTGAGACCTGTTGCAGGCATTACATTTGAAATGAGCTCATTTTGTGGATAAAATTTTAGTTCTGTTTAAACATTTGCTATGCTATCTGTGTTCTATTGTGAATAAAATTTTGCCTCATGCGTTTCGAAATTCTTTTGGTTTTTATTTTATTCAAATAAAAAAAAAATAAACGTCCCAACATTTTCGGGAATCAGGTTGCCTGCCTGCCTGCCTACCTATTTATCTATCTATTTAACACATGGTTTCTCTCACCTGTGCCAGTGAGTCATAGTCCAGCTCTGTCCTCAGTTCCACCCCACCTGTGTTACTAACTGGAGGCAGCCAATGACTGATCATGGCTTGTCTGGCAGGGGCAGATGGGAGACCCACCAGTATCCGCTTCTCCAGTCTTCTCAGCATGGCATGGTCCAACTCCCTGAAGACAAATTAGAAAGATTAAAAAGAAAGCCATAACAAAAGAAAACAATTATATTGTTTCCTCGCAAGCACTCCTCACCAAGGTAAGTTTGAAGCAGCAAGCACAAACACAAGATCGCTTGATCGTGCAAGTCCATCCATCTGAACTAGTAACTCCGTCTTCATCCTTCTACTGCCCTCGTGATCACCTCTTAAAGAGATGTAACGAGCGATACAGAAATGGTGTAATTTAATAATAATGGATTGTGAGATCTTAGGTTGTTTTATAATCTTACTATCATTGAAAGTTACTGGCTCATGCTCACCCTTGGCCAACCCCTCGCTGGCTCATCACTGATTCCAGCTCATCCAAGAAAATAGTGGATGGAGCGTGATATCTTGCCAGCTCAAACAAAACCTGTAGACAATCATAACATGAGGAAAATCAACGTTTCGTTGAGCACAGCCTTTCCCCCACACATCGCATAAAACAATAAAATAACACAGATCTGAGAAAATAATGTCTCTTCTGACCCGAACCAGCTTCTCAGAATCTCCCCTCCATTTGCTGACAATACTGGACGCAGAGATGTTGAAGAATGTTGTGTTGCACTCTGTGGCTACAGCTTTGGCCAGCATCGTCTTTCCTGTGCCTGATTTTTGAGGGGCAGTCACGCAAAAATATGTTATATTTTATATTAAGGGATTGAATATGTATATATTTATTATATATATTTACACAAACATGAAACAGAAAGGTCAGACCCGGTGGTCCATACAGGAGTAAACCCTTCCATGGTGAAAGAATTCCGGTGAACAGCTGCGGATACTGAAAAAAAGAAGGTAGGTGGATAGTGGTTAGAACTAAATGGTTGCATAGGTGGTCGTTAAGGTGTTCATAGGCTAACTACAATGTTCTGGCTGGTTACTAGGGTGTTGCTAGGTCTGTAAGAGTGTTGCTAAGTTGTTGTGCTTGTTTGTTAGTGGTTGCTAAGGTGCTCTGAATGGTTGTTATTTGGCTACTGAGGTGTTATAAGTGGTTGCTAGGAAGATTTCACAAATAATCAATATTGTTTGTTGACTTCATGCTAAGGTGAATAACAAAAGCTAATATTTCCATCAACCAATTACGGTAACTGTCAGACACTACTTTATATAATACACGAAAAGGTCCACGTATTGACAAAAGCCAGCCTCAAAATGTCCTTTAGCATAATGTGATGTAATCATATTCTTCATACAATTTTTACTTTATTTGCTACGAGCAAAAACAAGCTGTGCAAGCAGGACCTCCAGGTAATTCTGTACGACGACAGGCTTCTGCACCACATGATAGAACCGGGGAAGACAAATAACGTTTGCATTTCCTGTTTGTCAGGAGAATATTGTGGATTTGTAGTCATCAGCAGGGAGGCCAGAGATGAGGCGGAGATGTGAGCGGTCAGATTGGATGGTATTCAGGTATAGATTTCATGTCATCTTAAGAAATAACCCTGAGCCCGGCTTTCCTCTAGCTGTTAGTGGAGATGTATTCAGAATCGAAGGAAGGCGGCAGCTTGAGAAATACCAAAGTGTTTAGCAGCCAAGCACCTTAATGGGGTAGACGACAGCTTCTTTGACTAATCGCTTGGCAGCCTCCAGGCCTATAATGTCGTCCCAGCGCACGTTGGGGTTGTGTAAATAGATATCCTTTATGGAGAGACAGGAGAGAAAGATGAAATGGAGTGCTTCAATAACACATGTTTCAGCTCGTGTATGTATCAGCACACACACACACACACACACTATATTATAAAACAGACTGTATGCTGCTCTCTAGTGTTGAATCAGTGTTGGAGTGGCACAGTATTTTTCATTATCAGAAATGTATCTGATTTGTAGTATTTATGTCCTACGAAAGTAACATATTGTATAAATGTGTAAAACATCAAAATCAAATGAATGAAGATTAAACTTATTTTAGACCAAATGCGATATTTTGTGTATTCACATAATTTTTTTTCAATGATATTTCCCCTTCTCAATAGTGAAAAAAATTAAATAAAATAAAAACGGCAAAAGTGTGGTGCTTTTTGTTGATTTTGAAGTAAAAATAGAACACAACCAACACAATAAAATACAATAATATAAAGTATATATAAATAGAAACACATGCATGTATATATTCAATGCAAATATGTTATGTTTATATATTAAATATATTAAGATATACTGTAATATCAAATATAAGAAAATAAATATATATATGCATTTACATGCAAATACTTTCAAAATATATACTGTACGTGTGTGTTTTAATATAAACATAATAAATAAACACAGCATAAACACATATATTATGTAAATAAAGACTTTTATTTTGGATGTGATTAATCAATGATTAATTAATCATATGACAGCACATATATATATATATATATTTATATACAGTATAGAGAGAAAGAGAGAGATCTATTTCTTTTGTAATAGAATTTTTACTTTAGTATTACTTTAATAGTAAAACGACAGACTTCATAATATTTCCCTAATAACACCAAACTGCCACACCACGAAAACATCGACTTACTTTGCTAATAACCGCTGCAAGTTCCCTCATGTCACTGTTCATCCCAATGAAGGCACTTATGGGCTTCAGCAAACGCTCCTGTCAGACCAAAGGATGAGATGATGTTCATATCATTTTTTTTTTTTTTATCACAGCAGCCTTTAACAGAGTTTGGAGCATACGCAGTTGACCTACTGAGAAATCTGTGCAGGGCAGGACAGAGCCGTTAATAGCACCTTTAACTGCATCAGAAATCAGACTCCTGTAATCAACCTGAAAGAATAAGTCATACGGGTTTTAAACTGAAGGTGAGTACAGTACATGATGAGAAAACATTCTGTTTTAAGGCAAATAATTAAAAAAACAATCCTTAACAAAAGAAAGACCTTTCTCATATGTGTTTCCTCTTCTGCCCCATTCCTGATGAGAGGAGACACGCTCAGACCGAACCCTGAAGCGTCCGCAGACGTCAGCTGCTCTCCTTCCTGGACACATCATGCAAAGTGACTTTTTCTTGTTTCTAGAGTAAAGTTTGTTCGAACAAAAAATAATGTTTGTAGACTTACACTGGATTTGCTGATGTCTCTTCCTGTTAGTTTAGGTTCAGGCTTTTTTACAGTGTTTCTGGATGGAGGTCGCTGGATGGAGTTGATTCTTGGGAGTGTGTGACTCGATGATGACGTCCTTTCACAAATGCAAACAAAAATGGTGAATAAAAACAATATAATACTGAGTTTTTAGATCTGCTTGTGGAACATACCTTCTTTTACCACAGCTCTTTACAAACCGACTGTCTCCTATAAAGAAAAATAACACTAAATAATAACTTTTATTAATAGTATTTACAAGTATTATTGCAATACTATTGATTAACAATTCATTTTTAATGTTCATGAAAAGACACACACATTTTTTTAACATTTAAAAATAATACAAAAGGATTTATAAAGTTTTAAAGAAGCTAAGAGTAAAATCTCACCTTGTTCTGTCAGTTTCTTTGTCAGTTTGGGATATTTTTGAAACTTTATTAAATAATAACTCTCATATTCCATAAGGACAGTTTCCAGGTCAACATTGTCACACACTTCAAAACGGCATAAAGCAAAACTGCTTTCTTTCTCTAAGGCTTTAGCTGAATCCATATACCTGTGCAGTCAAAAAATCAATTACTTAAATGTTTTTACACTTGTGTCTTTTCTTTAATTTACAGTAATTTGATGTTCATGACATTAAGCAATGTTTTTAAGCTCTTACCCCTCCTCCATTAAATGATGATAAATCAAAACCAGCAAATTTCTCCTGCGCGTTTCTGTTCTTAGCTCCTCCTAAGAAAAGAAATTCGTTTATTTAAAATTCCCTCAACAAACTAAATGTGTCACGACTTTAATATGGCTACTTGCAGCAACGGTAGTAGTAGTAGACTTTTTTGCGGGGAATCTGTGAGAATATTAGATTATTAAATATTAAAAGATACATTTTAGCTGTAACTCCACTGAGTTTCCGTTAGATGGCGCCAAATCTTACATCAAAGGGAGACGGCATGACGGGCTGCTATGGCAACACAGAACTCAATGACTGTAAACAAGTGTATTTAGTAACTAAATAGCCTCCGAAAGGCTATGTAAAAATGATAAAAAGGCCCTCGACTTCATTCGTACCCAATTTATCTCACAATATGTATGCATATTTACACACGTTCCTCTGTACACCGAGTTACAGGAATATTTGCTCCTTGCAGTTTATCGCGTGAAATCATAGAGAACAAAGTTTAACAAAACAGCTACAACAGCAGCTTGACTTACACTTAGCACTTACCGCCTCTTTGGCCTGATTAGCTGTCCTTATGGCTTGATAAGAGAGATCCATGCTACTGTGAACACACACACAAACACACAGCAGCGAGCTGAAATGAATGAACGCGCACGCGCGCGCGTGTGAGACGCTGCCACTGCTCCCCGGCACGAAAAACTACATTACATTATGATTATAATACGCAAAATTACATACACTACCGGTGAAAACATTTGGAATAATTCTCACCAAGGCTGGATGTTTTATCCAGTATAATTTGTATCTTTTCCCGCCACAATTTATAATTGTTTTCTATTTGAAAATGGTAAAATGTATTTTATTTGTTATAAAAGCTACATTTTCAGCATCATTTCTGCAGTTTTCGGTGTCACGTGACCATTCAGAAATCAATATTATGTTATTATGTTTAATTATTGATGCTAATGATTAATATCAATGTTAAATAACAATAATAATTAAAAAAAAACTAACAAAAAATGCTAGTTGTAGATGTAAATTAAATTATTTTTTGTCACATTTCTTAAACAATTGAAGAAATTGAAGAAAACAAACAGTACTAATTAATAGGTTTATTCTGGAGCGACTGCAGGCTGAACAGGAGACAGATCAGTTTGGAACAATGTATATTATGAAAAATAAGGAAACAATTAATATTCACAGTATATTAAAGGTGCAAAGAGTGTGGTCTGGAAATACAGAAAACTACCTTTTAAATTATTTTACTTTTGCCCCACCCCACCTCACCTCACCTCACCTCGTAATATCGGTTTCTGGACAGTATTGAGCTGCTAAAACATCTTGCCACATTCAAACACAAACACTGGACCACAAACAGGGTGTTGACCAAAAATGTGTTTCACCTTTAGAAAAGACATTTGATAAACTCTTTGTTCAGTATGGAAAATAAAACTTTAATTGTTTGAAAAGTGATTACATTAAGTGCTTTCCATACATCCAATTCAACAAGTCGCTGATTCTCCATTAGCTGAATGTGTCTTTCAGAGGACGCCGGTGTCAGTGAGGAAAGTGCTAGCCTCCAAGATCATGCTCTTTACATAAACACGTACAGTATAAAACAGAGTTAGAAAGTCCTGGGTACTGAAGACGGTGTCGGCCAGGGCGAAGCCCAGCGTGGAGGGAATGAATCCTCGGCCGTACTCCACCATCCATGTCCCGGCACTCCACTGCACTGACGTGGCTTCCCCCGCCGTGTGCACGATCGTTTCTCCTGCCACAACAAACACAGGCTTCTGAGAGAGTGCACTGTAAGACTGAAGTGTGTGTTGGTGAGGTGTGTGCCGTTGATGTACCTGGATAGTAAGTCTCGCTTTTAGTGGTTCCTTCTTTCCATTGCCTGAACGTTCCGGAAATTATAGTGTCTGATATTTCTGCCCAGTAACGACCTGAAGGAGATGATAAATATAAAAGGAATGTGAAAATACAAGAAATTCGAATGTGGCAAAACAGTCAAATCCAGTGTCACTGCTGCACTTACTGCAAAAGCACACATATAATTGGGGGGGTATATATGTGTGTGTGTGTGTGTGTGTGTGTATATAATGTACACAAACAAACATACACTAATAACTACATAATTCAAAAATGTGATCACAGAACCACAAAACCAGTCATAGGTAGAACAGGTATTTTTTTTTAGCAGTAGCCAACAATATTTGTGTGATTGTAGTCCTTATTTATATAAGCCATTTATATTTTTAGTTTTCACTTTTAGTTCACACACACACACACACACACACACATATAATATATATATATATATATATATATATATTAGCATTTGGATATCAATATTTCTATGTAACTTCTATTTTACTTATTTGAATTTTTAATCATTTAAATTTAAATTGACTTTTTCCAATTAATGCACAGGCCACATTTTTAACTTTTGTTAAAAATTTTTACGTATACGCTTTTGACCTAATATTAATATTTTACAGATCAATTTCACATTACACACACAACCGAAACTGTCAATAAATTACTACAATTAAAAAAAGAAAAAAATTAATTACAAATATAGTTTTACAGTACTGGTAATTTTAATACTTATATTTCATTTTAGTTAGAAGTCACGGAAAAACCCCACTAACAAAATAGTAAAAATGTAGTGTAAATACAGAAAATTTGACATTTGGGCCCGGTTTCACAGAAAGGATTATACTATAGTTCAATTAGGACATTTAAGTCATTTTTATAAACATACATTATTATAGATCTTAAGGCTACACAAAGACACCTATACATTTTAAGATCAGCCAGTGCAAGTTTTGTTCAGTTAAAATAATGTAGACTTGTACAGGCAAGTCTAGGACTAGGCTTTAGCCTTGTCCGTGAAATCAGAGGTTGATGTCATTATTTAAATCTCAAAATGCTTTTTTTTTTTCTTTTTTTTTGCAATTCCCATTAGATTATCAAAACAGTAATACATTATTTGAACAGCAATAGAGTAATAAATTATATATGAATTTATACATTCTCAATAATATTGCTATGCACAATTGTTTTCAATCATTATTGGTTAATTCAAATTGAGTGCTTAATTTAAAAATAATGTTGCAGTGCGAAACACACTGCAATCCAATAGCAGTCTTTTTTTTATATCTTTATATATTTTTTATATCTTTCTTTTGATTTTGAAGACAAACATGCCGTGGATTTGTTCTTGACTCACCTGAATGTCCACCTGTGTCAACAGCTGTCCCAAACAGCAGCACATACTCTGTGAGAGAAGCGTGCAGCAGACACATGGAGCCCATCCAGCCGCCCGCATTCACAAACACCCACTGCAGGTCCTCATCGGGTAGGATGTGACCCGGATACCTCTTCCTCAGCTCCACCACCACCTTAGAGAAAGCCTGCTCGTGGTCCTGGCCTAAGGCACACAAAACACAGTTCAGACATCTTGTTTTATTTGGTTTAAACATATGTCCGAGAAGTGACATATTAGAAAGAATCATTACTGTTATTAGATATGTTATTTGCACAAAACACATTTTAAACAACTCTTTTAAGTAGACAATAAAACAGCTTTGAAGCTTTGCATTGCTATGAAGTGTATTATTTGAAATGTGTAGGATATATTAAGAATGGGAACAGAGGAACCAATTGCTGCAGTATCTCAGCAACAGATGTAACTTCACAACAGAAACAAGTGTCCTTACTCACCTGCATACTGTCTTGCTAACTTGGCAACCTCTTCTTTTGTAAAGACATATTGTTTATTTGCCATCCAATATCTTATAAACTGAACTGACAACACCAGAAACCCGAGAACCACCACCGTTTTTAGAATAAAACGTATTACAGACATCGCAAACCGGGCACAAACGACAGTTTAAAAGTAAATCGCTGTCTAAGATTGCAAAAGACATTAAACAGACTTCATTCAGACACTCAGCATGGCATACATGAAAGGTGACGGGCGATGACGTGAGGTGACGTCACGCTAGTGGCAACCAATCGGCTGCCACAAACGGCGAGGTCTAATCCAATGAAATCACCGAGAAAGCTACACGGAAGAAGGCGGTGCGACGGTGCATCTTTACCATCAATAAGCCACCAATATACGCAGAATAAACAAAGCAGCTTTTATTGATACAATGAAACACATGCAATAAATGAATGTAATTATGTATGTGGTATCATTTGTGTTCTCGGGGAGCCTGTAAACAGTACCAGCACTGATCGGTTTATTCATCTTTAGAAGCAAAATACTGCGTTTTATTTGCGCAGGACTGTTCACTTGAGGGTACTTAGGAGGACGATCAAATCAACACTTGAAACTCAAGAAAGAAACAATCAACGTATTCATGTAAAAAAAAACTGTAACAGGTGATCGGGTATATTACGTAACCACAGCGGATTTTAATGAGCAGTAAGCGGCAAGATGGATAGTGTCAGTAAACCCACGTTTGATCCTAAAGGTGAGAAATGGTTTTACATGTTGACACTTATGCATATTTGTATATCTAAGCTTTGAGCTGTGCATGATTCACGGACAAATCTAGATGTCATGTAATGACCTGTTTTTGTGTTATACTTCTGTGGTTTGAATCCACTGAAAATAGTACACTTGCTAGATGAATCACGTGACGGCTGGCTGCGAAGCGGATCATGTGATTTATCTAGCGGTGGGAATTCCGAGTCATTTTTAGAATCGGTTCGTTTGGACAGTTTATGTCAATGAACCGACTCAAACGGTTCTAACTCATTTCCCCAAATACCCTTTGCAACATTTTTGGGGTCATTTTTAGGTCAAACACATTATTAGATGTTTTTATACATGCTGTTGTTTATCACAATGCTTTAAAACTGTGGAATTTTATGATAGTTCAGTTTGCTTAAACTGTCAAACTGTCTTATAAAATTCAAATAACTTACAAGTGCTTTGGGAAATCTACTCGTTCAAAAGATTATTTGTTCTTGATTACATTCTGCCTTACAGATAAATCTAATATTGTCCTTGAATTTGTTTCAGAGCACCAGCATTTAAGGTACAATCCCTTGCGGGACTCCTGGGTTCTGGTCTCGGCTCATCGGATGAAGCGTCCGTGGAAAGGACAGGTGGAGAAACCTCCAGAGGATAACATCCCACGACATGACCCGAACAACCCCCTCTGTCCCGGCAGCGTGAGAGCTAATGGAGAGGTGAGCGAAATTCGACCGAAATGTTGCTGAGGTGTCCTTACAAAAAGTTTGACGGTAAAAAGCTCTGTTGCTGCTGTAACATTACCTCACAGACAGATTAATACATGCTGCATGTTATTGCACTGTAATAAAGTCACCTCAGTTTTGAGATCTAACGTTATCTGTATGTCAAGATTATTCTACAATGTGTGCGTGTGCATAGAATTTTTTTACTGATTTATATTGTCCGCAGAAAAAAAAGTCATTGACATGCACATACATCAAATATGCTACACAGCATTATGGAGGGTGTAGAAGCTAATTTTTTAAGCTTGTCCTTTTTATTATTTATTATTTAGTATACACAATTCAAAAGTCCGGGTCGTTTTCTAAAGCATTTAATTAGTCATGTAGGCCTATTAATGCTCAAATCCTCAAATAAATGCTGTTCTTTGAACTTTCCGTTCATTAAATTCTGAAAATCATCATCATATGATTTCTGAAGGATCACGCGATACTGAAGACTGGAGTAATTATGCTGAAAATTCAGCTTTGATGTCAGCTATATTCACATAGAAAGCAATAATTGTACAATTTAACATTATTTTACAATACTACTTATTGTTTTGTTTTTTATCAGATAAATGCAGCCTTTTCATAAGCCTTGCAGTGTCATAGTAACTTTCAAAAAAGCATAGCAATTTGTAAACACATTTAACACATACTGGTGCAATGACCCCACAGACCGTTGAAAACAGTTAAGTAATAACGTTGCTATTTTGCTACCATTTCTAGTTGCCTAATGTTATGTTTCCTATTTATTTATTCAAATCACTTTTGTCATTTAATACGTAATAAGACCCCATGGTGCTCCAGGATAATGATCAGGTCCTATATTAACATGCACGGATGGCAATGAACACCTCCCTTTTTTATACCCAGACTGAACCCAGGATATGCACTGCAGGATACATCACTGCAGTACCGTTTCCGATTCATTTGCATGCCCTATTATCAAGTATCAAGTTATCAGATTGTAGTAAAATGGTCCATTTACAGGATTTTAAACATTCATGAGCTCGTAAGCTGTGGACACCTCTAGCTCAGCCTGCAGCATTATAGGAGTTTTTTTTACAAACAGAGATGAAACCGTCCTCTCTGTGGAAAGTGATGTGTCTGCATTCTCTGACTAAGCAGAAAAATACGGTGATATCCTTTTCCTCGACCGTCCATTTCTCTCCATCTGCCCGTGTGAGTTATACAGCGATGTATATTCAGTGGCGTAGTTTATTTAAGCCTGACAAATGTTCTTGGCTGACTCTCTCATTCCTGGACATTATTATTTAATTATTAATTAAACAGAGAACGTTGCCAGGCTACTTTACATTCAGACAAGATGTTGAACACGCACTCTTGAACTCCCTTTTTTCATGTTGTTCAGAGAAGCGTTTGGCTTGAAGCAGCTTGTCTTGTCAGATATGTCAACCTGAGGAAGAGCAAACGCCCGGGGATGTTTTGTCCTTCAGACTGTGATTAAATGCAGTTTGTTTTATTGCAGGTGAATCCTGAGTATGACAGCACGTTCATGTTTGACAATGATTTCCCTGCTCTTCAACCTGATGCTCCGGACCCCGGTATGATCTGTCGTCCCATTCAGTCCCATAAGACTCACTTCATTTTATCGGTGTATTAGTTTTTATGCACAATTCATTGTTTGGGGTGTTCTTCTATCAAAAATCTAACAATGTTTTGGACCTCTGACATGGCAATGGAAAAACTGGATATGAAAAAGGTAGAAGTAGTAGAAGTAGTTCAAATGTTCTCAGCAGAAGTGAACAACCACACACACACACACACACACACACACACAATGTGAACACACACACCCGGAGCAGTTGGACCCCTCACTTCACAGGTGGTATTGAAGGTGGAGAGAACGCTGGTTATTCACTAATGGGACTCGAACCCACAACCTTTGTGTTACAAGCCCAACTCCCTATCTATTAGGCCACCACTTCCCCCTTAGACTACACTCTCTCTATTATGCCATTACGATAAAAGTAGACAGTTAATGTTAGAGTGTAATTGTAAAACCACTTATGTGCAGATATGATCTGTATGTTAATGAAGCATTTCATTCTAATGTTTAAACAATTTACTGACAATTTGTATTATCACTGGTTCTAGGCTCAGATCATCATCCACTTTTTCAAAGCAAAGCAGCCAGAGGTGTTTGGTGAGAACAGTTCATTTCTTCTTTTTTAAGAACTAAAATTACTAACTAGTACTATTGGCATTACAACAAAACCCTTATGCCTAAATATTCAGATGAAGCACGGATCTTGTTGTGAACTGTTTGGTAGGCTTGCTTGGTAAAGAGAGGTGTGCGGGGACTTTCCTACATTTTTAATTTAGATTGATAATGGCCACGATGGGGTCCAAGGTGGTTCCCAAAAAGAAAAGAAAAGAAAACAAACAACAAAAAAATAAAAACGGTGAAAAATGAACATATTTTAAATAAATTAATTGTATTAATTAATATATGTTTATTTATAATATAAATGCAAACATTGAATAAATAAACAAATACACTTATGTAAACAAAGTTAAAGTTGCTGTTGGCATTAAACAAACAAATAGCAACAAAAACAGCGAGAAGAATGGATTAGCAGATGGTTATCTAAAGAAAAGTACAGTACGTTCTTTCCTATTGGTTCTCTTACCCACCAAGATTTTTAACCAAGTCAGTGCCATCCTCTCTATTTTATATTATTCTTATAAAAGAATAATATAGATTGCCATAGATTGGAGCAGCACTGAGGGATACTTTGTTAGCACAGTGTGTTAGCTCTGTTATTGTGGTTCATGGCCCCTCTAAAGTACTGCTAATAAACTATTTCCCTCAGTTTAATTGTACTGCGTGTAAAAATTGATTGTGCTGCCAGAACGGCGACACCTCAGGAGAGCGTCAGCTGAGAGGAAAGAACTAAACGTTGTAGCAATGACTCAAAACACATTACAGGTTGAGTCGTGTCAAGGTTTTATTAGTGTCTTGCTTGTGTTAGTGTATTATGTAGATTATTAATGAAATCACCATTTTCACATTCTAATTTTGGTTTTGTCCTTTGGTATATATAGCAACTAAAATGTTTTTGTAAAATTGTATTTAAACGTTGTATTCTTGCATTAAAACTTGTTTTATATTAATAATATACAAGTAATGATATTTATATTTATGCATATTTATATAATCACCATAAATAATACATGATGTCATGTTTTAAAATTTCCCAACTTCTGAAAAATTATTTGAATACACCAGCAGGTCAAAATCCAAATCAGTCCAATGATTTGTCAATATTGAATTCCCTTTCTCTTTCTGGTCGTGTCATATTGTTAACACTAGGTGGTGCTGCCATCTAAGAATTGACTGAGGTAGACAAGTCTTTGTACAAAGTCATTTAGTCCCAGTATATGTGCTCAGTGATTATCATGTGGATTTGTTTTATGGGAGAGACACCATTAGTTTGTCTATTACCCTGATTTCTCTAAACCCTAGTGCTTTCTGATTTATCTTTTCCACACTGGACCATTTTATGCACTATTTTTTAAGGCTGAAGAGAACTTTACAGACACTGAGGAGGTACATACAGCTGCTCTGAAACGGCACCTGTGTGTGAAACCATCCAATTAGCAGCGTAGCAGAGCAGGCCACAAACACAGAGACCCTGCCAACTGACGCTCAACTCTAATGCACTGGGATCTGACATTGTTTTCAAAGTAGTAAGAATAGCGCTCAAGGCGCAAACAAGTCAAGGACGCCTAATAGAGAGAACTGGCTGCCCCACATAAAGCCTGCATAAAGTTTGCAGGCACAGCTGTTGGGTTTCATTCATGGCTGAGAGTAGACAGAATGACACTATATATTTATTCATAACTCTGCTGGGATAATCTTCGAAGGTGAGGTGTAACATCCACTGTATGTTTTATGATGAATGCTGCTTAATTCATAACTGCTGGAGAAATGTGAGACTAACAGATAGATGTAAATTGTAGATCAGATAGATAGATAGACAGACATAAAGAGATACTAGATATAGATTGATAGGTAGATAGACTATATAGACAGACTAGATTAATAGATAGACATACAGATATACTAGATATAGATCGGTAGGTAGATAGACTATATAGATAGATAGATAGATAAACATACAGACAGAGATACTAGATATAGATAGATAGGTAGATAGACTATATAGATCGATCTAAACATGATGTTAAGCGGATTGTTTTGTTTGTTTACAGTAAGGTCATGTGTTTTCACCCGTGGTCTGACATCACCCTCCCCCTCATGCAGCCCGCAGAGGTCCGCAAAGTGATTGACAAGTGGGCAGATCTGATTGTAGAGATGGGTGCCGAGTACACGTGGGTGCAGGTTAGTACGTCTCGTCCTCTCAAGTCTATTTCTTTGGTACACCTGTATCTTTGCATTGACAAGCAAAACAGTTTAATTTGCTTTGCACTAAAACACAGCCTTAGGACACATGACTCATCTTAAAATAACTGAATTTTTTCTCACTGTGACTGTCTCGGGGGGGCGTAGCAACTTAATGAAACATTTGCACCATTTGTTGCCTCAAGAAACTTTCTCTCTTGAAGCCATGGAGTCACGGGGACGTGACTGCTCAAGAGTGTGTGTTTAAAGGAGACGGAGGCAGGGACAGCACTCGATTGGGTTCTGTCCCAGGCTTCCTCATCAGCGCTAATTGGATCAATTGGGAGATGCTCTTCAGTCAGGGTGTCTCAGCACTGATCAATGGCAGGCAGTGTAGAGCGCTCCTCCAGCCTCTCTGGACACATTAATGCTCCTGCGGGGGAATAATGGAGCACTTCAAAGGGTTCCAGGGATATGAATATAGTGAATTAAGATGTTTGTGCCAAAAGATAGTTAACTTATGAGCGTGAGAGAGTTCCTGAGCCTCAGTGGCTTTTTGACAGACTATAGATTCAGTTTAACGAAGGTTTTCTGCTTAAAGGTACAGAATCCTAGACACTTTATCATTGTAGGTTTAAACACTTAATGTTAGCTATATATCTTATGCCAAAACAGTAATAATTTAGTTTTATATGACTATTTTTTTTTCACTTTTTGCTGCTGTTCCTTAACATCAGTAGATAAATGGCCTCTGTTAGACTTCCCTACTTTTTTGTCTGGATTTTTCTGTATCTTACTAGTTGCTTTTTAAGTAAACGTGCACATCTCATTGCACCCATTGACTCCTATTCACATGCACAAGAATGCATGTGAAGGAAAACAAATTCACTATTTTTGGATCACTGATAGAACTAGTCCGACCAACTAGCAGTCAGCTGATGGGTAATGCGTCTTATTTTTCTGATTTTTAATTTTTTATGTAGGCTAACTGAATAAAAACAGCTTTGATAAATAATTTTGCACAACAATTGTCCCTGTGATCATCGGTAGGTATAAACTAACTACTAGTTCTCCAGTTTTACCAAAATCTAATGAATAATGAAGGGAGGACACTTATTATCTCCAAAGGACCATAGAAACATCCAATACTAAATAACACAAGTATTCTCCTGAATAGTGCAGGAGTACAGAATACTTTGAAGATATGGCAGTGTGCAAACTTCTAATGGACTTTGAATGGTGTTTGATACATACCAGCTACAAAACTATTAAGGAGAGCAGTCTCATCAGTTGCAGGGTTAGTTCACCCCAAAATGTCATTTATTACTCACCCTCATGTCTTTGCAGTAAGACTTCCATTTTAACTTTGGAATTCACTTGCTACTGTCTGTACAAGGCCAAAAAACAATTGTACCTTTAAAAAGCCTTAAAAGAAGCAAATTTGTACCTTGTTTACCCCTAAAAAGCTTAATTTCAGTACCTTAAAGTTCTCTCAATTAGTTTCAAATCTGCATGACTTCCATAGAATTTTCCCCTGATAGTGTAAAGTTCATTAGGCCATAAAGCAGGGGTGTCAGATGCTGTTTCAGTTTTTAGCTCCGACCCCAATTAAACCCACCTGAGCCAGTTAATCATGGTCTTTAGGATCACTAGAAAGATCCTGGCAGGTGAGCTGGAGCTAAACTCTGAAGGAATATAGCCCTACAGGAGCAGGATTGGACAACCTTGCCATAGAGTGAACAGTTTGTCTTTTATGGTTCACAAGGTTGCTTGAGTTCATGTTTCTATGTATTTATGGCAAAAGGAAGCACCTTTAGCACTTTTGCTGAGCTAGCATTGTTGCAGACTTACAGCATTACGGCACAGTGCCAACCTCAGGTTACTCCAGGGACACTGAATCTGTAACTTTACACCATGTCCTAACCTGGGATTGTGATGAGCACTTTGTGCTGAGTCCGCACTGTGAAATCTCACGGGTTCAGATTATACAGTAAGTCTACACATTCGCTGCATTTTAAACATTTAAAGTATGTTCTGGTTGTGCTGTGTGGTGTCGCATGTGTTGCGACAAATTACTTGTTTTTGGAGATATTTAATGTCACGCCAAGTTATGCCTCGTTCACACTAGCAGCGACTTCTGTAAACGTAATTGTTGGACAAAAAAGAAAAATCTGCCATTTGGATTTGCTGATTTATTAAGGTCCAGATAACGACTTATTTATTCTACAATACGGTTGCATTTTGTACATGCAATTTAGCTAGTTTTATTTAAAAAACCTTTATTTGATCAAATTTGCCATCAGTAGAGAGACTGCATATATCGCACCACGCACGTTTTCTCACTCACAAACCAACAACTCAGAAACTCTGAGTAATAAAAAAAATGCTTTTCCTATTTGTAATTATGACATTTTGATAGTGTTTGTGTACTTTCAGCATTTAAGTACAACCTTGCCACCATTATTCCCCCTCGTTAGAGTTATATGGCAACATTTAGTTATATGGCACTATCAGCTTAGTAATTCTCAAAGAAGAATTAGCACTTAAAAGTCATGGACAGTTATTTTTCCAACTTGCCTTATTAAATTTGGAGTTTCCCTTTTAGTCAGAAAATTTATGGGAGTAGAGTATTTAAATAAATCATTATTTAATGCACAAAGATGTTAGAAAGCAGGTGGTAATTGCGGTGCTCTTGGTAACTGTTTTTTTATTTATTTAATTTTTTTTATATACATATGCTTTATGAAATTGCACTCTAACTCTAATTTGACCCATTACTTAATCTGGCCCTTAAATACTTTCTCTCTTTCATAAAATCATGCATTCGAATTGTGTTGAAAACCGCAATCATCATTATTGCAGTAAGTTTCAGTCCAATCCGAGAAGCATCTACAGGGGCACTTCTACATTTCTTGCAGTTTATCCCGGTTATCCCAGACTCCTCGGATAACACCGGTGGTTATCTCCTCTCTGTTAAACACATCAGAGCATGTGTGCTGCCTCATCTTCGCGATTTACAGACCCTGAAGAGCGGTGACTTCAGCCGAGTCAATATTTATCAAGTGGAGTAGTCAAGGGCAGATCCTGCTTAAATCGCCCTTGAGGGAGGTGCCAGGAAGTCTTAAAACTCCCTTCGACAGGATGTTTCCCTTTAAACGGCAACATGTGCTCTGAACTCTTCATGTCTCAATAACAGAGTGCGTGTTTTGTCTGCACCTGTCTGTTTGAGTGTGTTCCTGTACACTTGTATACGGTTTGCCGCGGCTTGTTATGTCTGGGTTCTTTGAAACATTGTAATGTCTTTTTTTGTGGGTGTGTTTCAGATCTTCGAGAATAAAGGAGCCATGATGGGCTGCTCAAACCCCCATCCTCACTGTCAGGTACGCCTTCACCTCGTTACTTCATTGATGTCGCTTTTTTCTAGCCCTCCTCCAGCCAATTAGCGCTTGCCCCTGTCGGCTCGCTGAAGCAGACAGCCCTGAAATGCTACTCTGTGGATTAAGACGTATCCGCAGCAGTCTTTGACCATCTGGGATGCTCTTTTTTAGGCTGGAATAGGTCTTTAACTGTCACCTCAGTGGAGAGACTGCTGACGAGACACAGCTAATGCAAGCAGGAGCTTAAAAAGTGTAGACTCCAATTAGGGAGGTACATAGATGGTCCAATGAAAGACGTCATTGAAACCATCTTTTCAAATTAACGAACGGGTTTGTCTTGAGGGGATTCTGGGGTTTTATCTTTTAAAGGAGGTCGCTGGGATGGCAATGGGGTGGAAAACGTCGCTGCTTTTATCAGTTTGATAGCGTTCAGTGTAAACGATGTGTTTTATTGACATCTTCTTGACTCAGAGCAGCGAGGAACTTCTGTTTCCTCTCGTTTCCCTTTTTTCTGGCTGTCTATCTTAGCCTTGTTTCTTCTGTGCGCAGGAAGCCTGTCGCTGTCGTGCCGTGACAGCACAGCAAGCCAAACTCGCTGGGTTGGCCGCACACTGAGCTCCCTCTCGCCGAATTCATGACGTGTTTATGGCTGTGTGCTCCTCTAGGGGGCAGTAGAGGATTTTCAGTTGCTTTGACACGAGCTCTGTTTAAAGGAGCTGTCAAAAACCTCTCATATTTTCCATATCGTACTTTCTTTATAATAAACCACACCTAAAGAATGAAGGTTTAACGGTCATACATAGATTTATGGTTTACCGGCTTGCATTTATTTCTCAGCCTCATCAAATCTGATCTCTGGTGCTGATGCGCTGCAATGTGAACTAACTTGTTAGGTTGTGATTGATGTAGTTCAGATGGCTGGAGAAAGTCAACTCTAGTTCTGCAGTTGAAGGGAATTTCATTTTTGTAGCATAGGAACAAAAAGTAAATGCAGTGCTTTTATGAAAAAAGACAGCTTAAATATAACAAAACACTTAAGAGACTTAATCAAGACTCTAACCTGCTGTTTTTAATAAATGGTATCAAATAAAACTTGACAAGTATTATAAAACGTGAAACCTTAAGTAGGCTTAGCAATATGCATTCAATTAAAATTAACTAGACATCAGCAGTGCTATTTAGTATAATTTAAACTGTTTTAGTATTCATTAATTATTCATTTTTTTAATGTATTAATTTATTCATTATTTGTTTTGTGTTAGCATTTCAATTGTAGTTAAACCTTGTCTTTTTGTTAGATCTATTAAATATATTTAAATTCTTTATTAAATATTTTAATTAATTTGACTATTATTTGATCTAAACTTGTTTCCTTTGTTAGTTCTCAAGATTT
>JAUMHR010000002.1:145964-160325 GCA_032361145.1 Enteromius fasciolatus | reverse complement strand
GGATGGCACTTCAGTTCATAGAATGAGTAAAGGCAGGTGAGCGAATACTTTTGGTAATATAGTGTATATATATACACGCCTACTTATAGTGCTTACAATTGGCAGAAGTTATTACTTCTCCTGCGTGACAGTGTCATTACTGTATCAACACTTCTGTCTTCTGTTTGAGTGATGGATGTCCAGCAAAATCACTACAGTTAGTTGTACAGGTAACACACCCTGGAAGAGTTACCACAAGTAATAATAACTTTAAAAGGTAACACTTTATTCTGATAGTTCACTTTAGATATTCTACTAACAGTAAGTAACTTTGCAACTAGCAGTCATAGTAGACTGTATTAGTAGACTGTCTGACTATCAGAAACTTAGCAAGTATATTTCAACTAATTCTACTAACCCTAACCCTACCCCTCACATGTAGTGTGAACGCTCACCGTCCTGGAGCACAGAAAAGGAAAACGTGACGTGACGTTTTTTTGTTTTGCTCCAAAACCAACAAAAGTGATAGACCTGTTTAACAATAGGCTGTGGACCACCACGTACCAAACAACTCACAATTACTATCCACAAAGTAAACAGAGTGATGGAACCCATTGCGGTCAGTGAGAGCGCCGCTTTTCCTATTTATCCTGAAACCGTCAGACTATAATGACGTAAGCATGCTCCGGCATTAATGCTGAAACCCTATGTGAGTGCAGGTCAGAGGGGGAGTGGGGTACACTCACACATGCCTAGTGTGAGTACACACTTAGTTGACATGTAGTAAACATGTAGTTACAAAGTTACTTATAGTCAGTAGAATGTCTAAATGGACTTTCGAAATAAAGTGTAACCCTTTAAACTTGCACGATTTGTGAGACTTAAAATAGAATCGTTATTTTAGCATCTAGTCAGCAATTATATTGAGTTGTGTAATAAGTTTACAGCTGTTCTCATTTTGCTGCTTCTAAAAACACATCATGACTTACTGTCACATGACAAACCTTGAATCATCTAAGATACGATCTCTCAACAAACATCATGTCATCTTTAACATTTAGACAGCCAAAAATAATCAGTGTTTATCAACATTAACCACTCACTAGTAAATATTATCTCCGCAAAACAAGTGCTATCTCTTTTTTGTAAACCTGACAACACATGGACAAATGTTTGTGGTCAAAAATATGCAGCATTAGCAGGAGGTTGATGGGAACTCAGTGAGACGCCAACACCTGTGGAATTGCTTAGTGCATACTTTGCATAGTTAACAGCAGATTTGGCATATGCATGGTCATTTGTCCAGCCCTCCCCATTTAAAACGCTCTTCCTGCGACTTTCCTGGGATTCGGCACACTGACCAGATTTCTAACTGGATATTTATATGAAGTTGAAGTCTTTGAGAATCTTTACGCAATTCCTATTAAGTGTGTATTTTTCCTCAAAGATAAGATGTATTTACTATTAGATGTAAATATGTTTTTATTTTTTGCTTTATTCTTTTTATTTTTTATTTTAAACTGAACTTATTATTACTTAAAGTATACATATTTAAACCTAATAGGTACAAAAGTGAACATTTTGAAAAGGTACCACCCCAGTGACAACATTTGTAGCTTTATTTCTGAGAGTGCATGGCTAAAGAAATCTGATTTAACACCTTTTTAATGGATGTTTGATAAAAAGCTAAAGTGATATACATCCATAACTTTGTAATCATTGCTGTTTCTTGGGTGTCATGTTTATATTCCTCATAAACTACGAATATGGCTGGGATTCACAAGAGGCAATATGGCAGTAAATCCAAAAATATATTTTTAATGCAATACTTGAACACAGTTTGGAAATGCAGTGTTGAGTGTTCATTTGATCCATTAAAGCTGATAAGACAAGAAAGCTTATAAATAAAAAGCCAACACTGGCAAAATGTATTTCAAACGAAACGCCCTACTGCTTTACACCACACGAGTTCTGATTTTCGCTTTCGTGAGGAGCGGAAACTATTCCAATGATTTCATCATCACTGTAACTATGTTATTCAAATATATTTTATACGCCCTTGAGTAACTCTCAACAATGGATGAGTCATGCCTTTGAGAAGCCATAAAACTGATTTCATTTTAGGATGTGGAAGTTATTTGAAACAGAGTGAAAAGATACAGCATCTCATAGTTTCCTGGAAAGTCCTTTTTGGTGGGTAGTACACAATTTCTGATGTGACAGTAGACATCAGTGTTACCAGATCTTGCTGATTACACTGACTGCATTTTATAGTTAGACAAGCAGTATATTAAAGAGAATTTTGAATGTGGAATAAACTTTTGTGCAGATAGAGCAGAAAAATACAGTAACGCTCATGTCTAACAACTACTAAAATAACCTTGTTATAACACCTATGCCGTATTCCTCTTTGGTGGACTCTTTTGGCACACAATATTTTGACCACTTCCTGCTGCACAAGTTTGCTTCTATAGATGTGTAGGTGGAAGTTGTGAAATGCTGATCAGTATAAACCAAAGATGGCCAGTGCAAAGCTTCATGAGCCTTATTGCTATTGTACTCATTTGTATGTCGCATTGGATAAAACATTAAATGACTCAATGTAAAACTGATTCAGAGTGTGTTAATAAAAAAAACACCAAAACATTCTGGTCTCATTTTAGTAGTGTAATATCATTTGAAGGATTACATTATTTAAACATTAATTACACACTGTAATTGCCGTGTTATTAATAGTTATACATCTGTAATCTCTAGGCTGAGATCACATTCTACAAACCGTGCTTTCATCCAGACCCCTCGCTCTCCTTTCTCTCCAGAGGTTCAAGACAAGCTCTGCCCGGTTCAAACAACAACAGCACTGTTTCCTGCACAGTGCTTGTACAGCGGGATGCTGCACCATGACTGGGTTCCTTTTTTTCCAGGCCAGGCTTCACTGGAGGAGCCGGCGAGGCATGACACTGATGCAGTGCAAGGCAAACAGTGGAACTGGCCGCAAGACCACTATGACGGGCCCTCAGCTGTAGACTACTCAAGGGCTACATTGTTTGTCGGCTTGAAATTGGCACAATCGAGCGAAGGGTAATGTAGCATTTAGGTATAGGCTTTTGGTGGTTTGAACCACAACTTGAAGCCTGATGTGTAAATTTGTACTAGCACTGAAGAACTTTTACAGGAAGCGAACACATGGAATCTCGCCAAAAAGGCAATGAGAGTGAACAGAAATTGGAGAGAACAAATTGATCCCCAGAGCAAATTCTCTATGTCATAGTGACATCATTAAAGGAAAGATTCTCAGAGAATATGTGCAGTTTAGCTCCATGATGCTCATATCTACAATGTAGATAATTGTGGTAGACCAAAACACGATTAATGACCATTTCATGTGTTTTCTTGATAGTCAAGAGAATTGTCCTTCCTGAGGTTTCCCACCATTTTCGAATAATATTAAAAATGAGTTACGACAGTTTGTTTATTGAACAAGTCATTGTGGTTTAAAACCATCTGCTTACTGTTGCACATCCATCTTAATAATGGATATGATGTTATTTTTATGTAGATATAATCTGCATGTGAATTAGTGTGAGAAATGACCCATACAGTAAGTTATATGTCTTAATTTTTAGACAGAAGGTAAAATAATGCCTGAAAAACGTACTGCTTCTGTCAAAATGTTGGCATGTGCATCTGATGGGCACTTTAGAGATCGCTACTTTTTTGTCTGTGTTTTCAGATTATCGTCAGCATTTCCGCAGTGAAGAGGGGTATAGTTTTTTTTTATTTATATTTAAATACATTTTGTCTTATATCATCAACAATATTGCATGTTGATATAGTCACACTTATCATTTATTGACCCGTCTCACTTCAGCCAAAGGGAGAAAAAAGCTTGTCAACAAACATTTTTGTTATAGTTTTCATTCGTTAAGTGGCTTTTAGTTTTTAGTCTGTTAACTTTGAGGACAAATCTATGTCATCGGTGGCCGATCCCTGCTTATGGAAGGCTACCATCCTGCAGAGTTTAGCACCAACCCAAACTGAACACTAAACCACAAGTTGTGTTGTGAAGCAGGTTGGAACTTAAGTATGCAGGATAGTGGCCTTCAAGGTGCAAGGTTGGCAACGGAGATTTGGTTCCCAACCTTGTTCCTGGAGCCCCCAAAACTGAACATTGAACATGTAAATTTGTCAGTCACACCCATTTCAGTGTCTACTAATGACCTGAATCAGGCATGTTCGCTTGAGAAGACATGCAAAATGTGTAGTGTTGGGGGCTCCACAACCAAGATTGGGAACTATTCTGTTGGAGTTGGGCTGTCCAATCCTATACCCTACAGAGGTGTTAAGATGAACCAGTTCTTTGGGATTACTGTAAACTTCCAGGCAAATCTGTTGGAGAAAGTTGGATTTAAACTTGACATGTTGGCCCTCCAAGCCAAAATACTTTACTAATGAATTATAGAAGCAGAACTTACCCAATACAATCACAACCGTTTTCAGCAAGCTCATCATAGTGTCCCGGTTCCGCCGTTGACCCGAGCTGTGCCGGGACATCCTCATGGTTCGCTGACGTACGTACATAAATATGTGGGCGTATAAAACGACCATCACCACGAAGGTGACCAGGTTGAAGATCGCCCAGAAGCCCAAGTAGGAGTTGCTGTAGAGGGGAGCCATGTTGGAGCAAGTATCTATAGCACAGATGCAGTTCCAGCCGACGCTAGGAATGGCGCCCATGATGATAGACATGGTCCAGATGATGACAATAACTACAACTACTCGTCGATTGCTCATGCGGGTATGGAGCTGCATGCGAAACACTGTTATGTGGCGCTCAATGGCTATAGCTAGCAAGTTGGCAACTGAGGCTGTAAGGCTTGTATCGATGAGACCTTGGCGAAGCAACCATGTGCTGACCGTTAGTCTTCTTGTATTGGGTCCCGTGTTAAACATCAAGTAGAAATAGGCAAGTCCCGCAAAGAAGTCCGCGGCAGCAAGGTTAGCCATTAGATAGTAGATTGGAAAGTGAAATCGGCGGTTGATGTAGATGGCCACCATCACGAGCAAGTTTGCTAGCATAATAAAAATACAAACTGTAATCCCAAGTCCCATTACTAGCTTGCTTACAGCGTTCCATTCTGTGGCCAGATACTTCTGACTACGATTGTAAAAAAAGGCTATGGTTTCATTGTAGTAACATTGTCCGTCGTCCATCCTGAAAGGTTGTGTTTCTGAAAAAGATAAGATTTCAATATTACATCAAGTCTAATGAAAGTTACACAGGGCTTAAAGTTTTGCATAATTTATGAATTGTAATTTGATATTGATGATATACAAACTAGACTTGTCAACCACATTCATGGAGGATGCACATGCAATAGCCAATAATTTTTATTTTGAAATAAAATGTTGATGTATGTTCTGCGACCAAACACAAGATCATTGAAAAAACATGTGCGTATTATTATGGTAAATGCAGTAACCGGGTAATAACTAGGTAATAAATCTAAATCTACCCCAAAACCTAATCGTTACTCTATATTGTTCAGTACTTTTTTAAGTAAGCACACTGTAAGTACGGGAAAGTGTACATACTGTGTAATCACAACGTCTTTATTGTGAACAAGTATGTCCAGAACCCATTGAGATGTTTCACAGGCATAACATATTGACTTGACTAGCATGCAATTTTCATCTAATTTTGTTTTATTTGCATGTTACCTCATAGTTTTTGACAAGGGTTAGGCACATAAAAAGTGACAACTTTCATAAACAAGCGAACAGGCACAATAGTTATTGTAAGAATAGCTGTCTGACTCTCAAAACTAACTATTAAACACATCAGTGAATTGACTACTGAATCTTCCTCCCCAAACACCCTGCACAAGAAATAGGCCTTATTTGGATATTCCAAGATAATTTAACCCTTAGCATGTGTATGAAAGTAGTCAACAGTTTTCGTTGTTGCTTCTTTCTTTTTTTCATTCATCATGAATCATTGTGATAAGATTTGTCCACAGTATCTATCAATATCAATTTTTTTTTTAATCACATTCATAAAGTTCTAATAAAGTCATTTTGAAAATGTTGTCATCGTTTAACAAACCAGAACTTTTGAATAATGCAGTGATTGTTCTTTTCACAGCAATTAAAATGACTTAAAACATTCAAAAATCATGCAAAAGCACCATTAAAGTATCAGCAAAGTAGAATAACAATACATTTTGTTTGAAAGCCTGGATACACTAAAATTAATCAATACATATACAAATACAGTTGAATAATTTTTAGCCTTCTTTTAGCCATTACTAAAACTTCATTTCACATTTTTTTTTTCCTGCTCACATTCTGCTATCTCAGGCTCAGCCTGCTATCAATTGTTTAGAATTCAAATGCCAAGCGAGAGTGGATGACCTTTCCACAGTTATTGTGTACTTCAAAACCTATCATCACCACACATTGGTCCATAGTGCTGGGATACAGACAGACAGATCCTGTCATTGTGTGTCGATGTGTTTTATGATATAGCCCCAGGCCTCTGATCTCTCTGAACTAAAGGCAACGAACAAGAGCTTTCTGTGCACAAATGTCTGTGAACTTCCTCTCTCAGTGCTCAAAGCCAGTTTCAGCATTATTGTAGCACCCATCCTCAATGGATAAAGACGGTGGAAAGGAAATTCCAGAAAGTCCTTGGCTGGGTGCACTTGATAACATTGTATCTCCACAGAGTCTCCTGCTAAAACCACATTGCAAGACCGTTACTCAAGGAAACATTCAGTGATAATAAAAGCTTTTGTTTAGGAAGTATATAGTAATGATATTGCACTTTTCATTTCATTTGCCAATTGAATCTTCCAAATTAGCTTTTCTCTAAAACACTTCATTTCATGAAATAATGCATTTTGTATTATTATTTATTTATTGCTTGTATTGGCCATCCATACAGTGCATTTATGTACAGGGGTGGATTTAGTGAATTTGGGGCCTCGGGCAAATATAGGAATGGGGCCCTATATTTGCACATATTTACTGTTATTTGCTGCTGCACAATGGTGCCACAAAGTTATGTCCAGTGTTTTTACATTTTTCATGTAACATTTATTAATTCAGCGGACACTTTTATTCTTTCATGTTGCTGACCACGAAATAGCAATTGGTTTACAATTGAGACGCAAGATAAGAAGTATTAAAGTATTATTACTTATATATTTAATGACACAACCCTGTTTAGGCTACATTTTCGCTTCTCTGTGTGCACATACTGTATTTTGATGCAGCTAAATTCTAATAAATCTGTTTTCACTGATACTGTTTTTGTTGTCATAAAATGGGATTAATATAAAATAGTGACTGAATAGTGACTTATTATAACTACATGACCAGCTCTACCTTCCAAGATGTTAATCTGCACAAAAGTTCTGATTTATAATCAAATCGTCGTCTGATGAAATCAAACAGGCTACACATAATGACAACAGTGATGCTTGCATGTAGAATTAGGCCCCGTTTACACCTGTGCGTTTTTGTGTTCAAACAGCGTTTAAGAATGAAAACGATCCTCGTTTACACTGGCATTAAACCTTCCCCAGAGTTTTCAAACTAAAACAGGGTCTGCGGCCTTTTTTAAAAGTGTCAGTTTTCGAGGGAAGAAAACGTTGGCTTAGTGTAAATGATAGGTGTAAGCATAGCAAAAGTTTTAAAACGAACACCTACTAGTGTAAATGGGGCCTCAGATAAGCAACATATCTTTTAAATGAAAGAGCAGCTCCTTTTAGCTGACGCAGGAGCGCGAGTATAAGATGAATAATATTTTCGTTTGCAACAAGCAGGATACACAAGAATCATGTTCAACTTGGACACGCAGATGGTCTTCGTGGTAATAAACACAGTAAATAGCAACTGCTCGCGTGTCCTCGCTTAATGCGCATCTCGTGTAAGAAAAGCATTTTAGGGGCCCCATGGCTTTCGGGGGCCCAAGGCAGTCGCCTACCTTTGCCTAATAGGTAAGTCCGCCACTGTTTATGTATAATATTTCAAAAATATAATAGTACCAGCTGGTATAAACGGTGTTTCAATATTTCCATAACTGCATTATATGCTTGATCTTGTTTATTTAGGGATTTATTAATGACAATCTAAATAATAAAAGCATATATAAATAATAAAAGAGTGTTCATACTGACACCTTTTCAGAAAATCAACCAGACCCTGATCATAATCAACTATATAAAGTAGGCTACACTTTCAGAAATAAAGGTACAAAAGCTGTCACTGGGGCGGTACCTTTTCAAAAGGGACATGTTTGTACCTAAAGGGTCCATTTTGGTACCTTAAAGGTACATATTCGTACTTACAGTGTACATATTTGAACCTAATAGGTACAAAAATGTACCTTTTAAAAACTTACTGCCCCAGTGACAGCTTGTGTACCTTTATTTTTGAGAGTGTACTATTAATATGCGATATAAATACTGTGCATGCAAACTTTCTGAAAATAAGGTTATGGAACGAGCAGCAGCACCAGCCTCAATCCATTTCAGTATTGGTCCCCTGCCTGTCTGAGAATACAATGCAGGCATTGTTCTGCACCCATCCTGTCAAAAAAGCAATGAAACTGGATTGCTACAAAGAATAAATTGTTCACATTGGTGCATAGGCAATACTCCAGTGTGATTCAAAGCAGAATAATGCTAATTTATACCCAAGTAGGTAGGCATCTGCAAGCTGTTAACAGTCCAGAAAGAACTCAGGTAAAGTAGTGGAGGTTTCATGTTCAGAGACCTTTCAGGGTCGTTCTGCATTAAAGATACAATTACAAAACATAATGGGCCATAGGCTACATTTACTGAAAATACTTAATTAATTACCAAAACGCACTTGATAGAAACCACAAATCTTATTCTATTGAATTTCACCCTATTAGACACTCTTTCGAGAGAAAGATCAGTCTGAACATTACAACCTTGCTTGGTCCCTGAGGCTAAAACCTGTTTAAAAACAAGTGTCATAGAACCTGTCTTGGCATGTCCTCCTGCCATGGACTTGGACCTGGTTGCAGATGTGCTAACGGTATTATTTACCTGTGTCTAGCACCCTTAGGTCCAAACCGAAAGAAAGTTACAATATTTAATTTAAAATGTATTTAGGTATCACAATGATTGCACACTGCCTCAGGAAGAGGCTACAAAATTACAGATAAGACTGTATATTTAAAAAAAAACAAAAAACGGTATGGACTTGCTTTGTTGAGTTAGTTCTTTGGAAGCCTCCTCAGTTCCAGATCAAAAGTTGACTACAGAAAACTCAACTAAAGTAAGGGGTTGATGTCTTTAAACCACAGATGTGTCCATTTTGTATCATTTTTAATAATATAAAAACAAAAGTTTTGTTTTTATTATTTTTGAGAAACTGGGATGGTGCTGCTTCATTTCTTCTGTTCAGTCTCTTGAGGTCGGACCGAGTGAAAACATGAACACCCTGGAGTGTTAATTTAGTGGAGATGTAATTATTAAGATGAAAGGATGAAGCACCTATATACATATTTCTCTATAAAATTTTTCCAGAAGCATGTACAGTATCAGGATGTTAGGTAAAAGTATACTGCTGTTTGCATCAAACTTGTATCACAGAGTGAAAAATAACTTTACTGCAAGTATCTTAAAGTGCCCCTATTAACAAAAAGTTCATGTTTTGGTTCAGATTTAAAACTTTGCAGGATGTTTGCAGAGGCATTTTAAAGCAAGTTCTTTCTCTTGGAGCTTCTTCCATGTTCCAACCTTGCTCCTGGACAAAAAAAGTTCACAAAGTTTAGCCTTAACTCTAATTAAACTCTTCTGAACCAGGTAATCAAAGTCTTCAGTCTGCAAGTATGTGGCCATTCAGAAACAGGACTGGACACCCCTGGACTACAGCAATACCAAAGTTAAATCTGTTGGCAGCTCTTGGTGGCAGCACTCCACTACACAATTGAGGGCATGGATTTGGTTAGTCTGGTGGCATGCTGTGCCACAAAAAGCCCAGCAGGGCTCCAGTCCAAAGAAGGCAGCAGTCCCTCTTAAAGTTAAAAAAACATATGACTAGAGCACGGCTGGCATGCCACAAAACTGTACTCTCTTGGTCTATAGAGACAATTCCACATATGCAAGGAAGAGCTATGAATGTGCTGCACACCTGTTTCTTCTTAACTCTTCATTGTTACATCCTTCATTTGCTTTTCACATCCTTTTGCGGAGACCAATCATGCTGGCACAATCAGAGCCACCATCTTCAGGTCTTCGTCATATGTTTTGCATTATGGTGAAAGGAAAGAACTCCATTTATTTCATTTCTGGTGCTACAGTACTTCTACCATTCAGATCGGAGTACATTCAGCTAAAAAACAAAACACGTCCTGAATTGACCTACACAGAGTTAACGATCACACTTTTTTTGTCGTTGTCAAGCATTGAACCAGCATTGAACTCAAGCATAAAATCCTGCAGTTCTCAAGAAAGGTGAGATGAAATCTACATTTGGCTCTTCACGGTTCAATCATTGTAAAATCTGCACACAGGAATTGTTTTATACCATTCATGTGATTGAAACCCCACCTAGAATATGTTTAACAGTGCATGGTGGCACTATCTTCCTGAATATGTCATGGTAGAGAGAGTGTTTGCACCCGGACTGGACGCACCTACAGTAGTGCTTTCATATTCCTTGGAAGCTATACACTCGTACAAAACAATCATCAGACCTAATGATTTGGACAAGATGGCTGCTCAAATCATTATGAAACTCAGTGTTTAACAGTTGGCAAACTCAGCTAGATGAAGAAAACAGGATGAAAAATGATTTAACATGTTTTTTTCCATTACTCAGGGGTCTAGGCTTCCTGCTCATTTCTCCAGATTATTTTACTGTAGTCTTTAGATACAAGTGGTTTCCAAATGGAAGCCCCCTGACATAAATTTGCTCAGTTTTTGCTCAGAGTGGGTCACAGGGGTTCAATTTTAATGTTATACATTTGCGGTATTCAGAGCTAAGTGCTAAGTATCGATCCATCTCCATTAAAACAATAATTCATCCAGAAATATTCACATATCCCCCAACATTCGAAACCCAAATGACTTTATATGACTTTAAATGACTTTTTTCTTACTTACAACAGACAAGAAGAAAATATATATGCATATATATTGGAATGGCAAGACTACTCTTTAAAAATCTTCATGAAATTGCGATGGATGTTTATATGATAACCATGGAATGGATATAGGGTCTTTCAAGTCAAAAATCAGGTCCTAAAATTAGTCCAAATGGCTTATATTAGTATAAAGCCATAAAATGTTTTGCATGAAGAAAAAAGACCAAGTATGCATTAGGGGAAAGTGGGAATGGTTGCAGCAAAGGACAATTGTATTTCTTCATTCAGGAATATGTTATTATATTTATATTGCACATGCACATAAGTCCCTATTTCTTCCTGGAAGAAATTAGTCACATGTCATCATTCCTAAATAAATAAATCAGTCAATAAATAATTTTAAATAATAATGCATTTTCACACTTTCTAAGCTGTTTCCATAAATAATCAAAAAAAGTCATATCACTTTAGTATATATATATATATATATATATATATTGAACTTCTAATAGGCATAACTAGCATGTGTCAAAGATATTGTTTCAAGTTAACAAGCTTTATCACAGCTGTCACAATTTGTTGCACCATCCCAGCATGCTGTCTTGTTACCACAACATTGATGTGAAAGCTTGTCATAACACTACAAAATGTTAATTTTATGGTTTAATAAAGAACCCCTTTTAATAATTAGTTTTTTTTTTTTTTTTTAATGTAACTGAAATAACTTTAATTTGGACCTATTTTGCTTTTCTTTCACTCTCACACATACATACATATATCATGCACATACACACTCTCTCTGTTACTTAAAAGTGTAGATTATTGTAATTTGAATTTAAAAATGTTAGATAGTCAAAGTTGGAGACGCAGTCATGGTACAGACTGGTTTGGTTGAGTTTTCTTCTATCGTTAAAATGTTTATAGCTGACACATACTGCAATAACTTAGTGATTCACCTCAACAGCTGCATTTGTTATTATAATGTAGTTACTTTTAACTCACATGATGTGGTTCTTTTGTCTGATTCACCCATATTTTTCAAAATTGTTTACTCAGTTTTCAGTCTTAAGGATATTACAAATAGGCGAACACTTATACTAACTAAACTATCTTATACTTGCACCCTTAAGCAGCACGAAATGAGAGATTTCCTGTGTTATTCATCGCTCTACCAAACACCCAACTTCAGACCTGACTTGAAATTCATGTTATTAGGCTGACTTCAGTGTTTCGTTTGTGACTCATAACATTTAGGCATATATTCTTGTCTATGAAGAGGCTTTGAGAGGGTTAATCAAATAGATTTTATATTAACAGGCACTAGAGGCTGGATGCACATCACTATGAAAACGAATGTGATCTCTTATGACGACCTTGATTTGTTATTTTAAAATGATGGCAGATGATTTGAATAGAGTGTTCACTGACATCAATGTAAGAACACTTGAGGAAGAAGCCAAACGGTGATTTCATGCACTCTTCTGAACTATTAAACCCAAGTTTGCTTCTTTTCCATGAAGCCTGTTGTGCTCACAGTTGTGTCACAGTTGTGTTTGGGTGTGTTCTGAAATGCATATAGGCTGCAGACTGCACAAGTTTGAACTTTTTGTAACTTAAAATCTATGCCAAGTCGGACATAGGCACGCATTTTGATGTAAACAAATAACATGCAGCATTTTGATTTTGATGTTTATCTTGTTAATGTTGATGAGAATCTTATGACATCTGCAAAAACAGGTCATATAAATATATATTGGTTTGTACATGTGTGTGTGTGTGTGTGTGTGTTTGTGCTTGATACCCACAGCAGGCTTTTTTTTGTTTGTTTTAAATACAATCATTTACGTAAAAAAATAAACATGCCCTCATAATTCTCTACCACAATGTGGATTTTTTTTTTTTATTACTATAATAACTACATAATCACAACAGCATGTTATTTGTTTATTTATTGTTTGTTTTTTGTGTTCATTAGAAAATGGTTAAAATTACTGTAAAGATAATAATAAATAAAATGAAAAAAACAAACAAACAGAAAAAAACTAAAAAGAAAAACATTGCATTTATTTTTTTATTCTTGGAAATGGTTTAAAATAATATATTGCAGTAAAGAGAACATTGTAATTGTTATTATTATTATTATTATTACTATTATTATTATTTATTTATTTTTTTGAATGTTGAACATCAGAATACATTGTAATGAAAGCAAAACAAAAAATCGTATGGGCTTTTTTTCTTCTCATTTTGGGTTGTACGCGGGCAGTACACAAAAATATTTCCGTATGATACAACCTACTACAAGTAAGCAAGTTATCACAAAGTTACAAGAGCCTACCACAATTAACACTGTGAGTTTGTCTTTGAAACTAAGCAGACTAGGCGCCGTAAACTCCAGTGAGGACATAAAACAATCTCAAGATAACAACTTGACACCCACACCACAACAAATCATTATCCTACAAAGATAATACGCAGTTTAGAAATCAATAAACCTCATACTGCAACTGAACTAAACTGTTTTGACGTCTACATCTCCTCATGTATTCAAAGCAACAAACCACACACCTCAAAAGATCACATACATCAAAATAGTGTGTCTTATTTATACTGCTGACTGGGTGGCCATTAAAATAGCACACAATAGTGCATCACCATGCACTGGATTGAGTCACGGGACCGCCCATCCATGCCCACTCCACCTATTTATTTAGAGAGCCCCACTGCAGCAAATTGAAGGCCACTGAACACATTTTAAAGTTTGATATCTCCCTTCAGCAGCTCTGACACATGCAGGAAGGGCAGGAACCAGCTCTGCTACACCAGTCCTGACCTGTGAGGTGATGGGAGCCGGGGGTGTTTTCTGTAAAGAGGAGGCTTTCCTGTCTCTGTCTCGGGTGCAGCCGACCAGCCAGTGGATATAATAAAACCTTGGCACTAAATTTGTTAAGTCTACCTATTGAAAAAAAAAAAAAAAAAAGTCTGCATCTTTACTTTTGTGATACATGTATTGTATTCTGTACATGTTAGGTGAGAACCGCCTTGAATGTTTTTGGCAAACCAATAATATCCTTGAAAAGTTTTCAAATACAATTCATTGCATAACAGAAAGATTTGGTGTTATTTTGGTTTTCACACATTTAATGAGTTTTCTGTCATTTCCTCTCAGAATATAGAAATAAAATAAGATAAATGGTGTGGAATAAATGTGTATATAAATAAACTATATATATATATATATATATATATATATATAA
>JAUMHR010000002.1:121302-132708 GCA_032361145.1 Enteromius fasciolatus | reverse complement strand
CCATCCTGGAGAGAGAGCAGAGGAACTTGTTGGCAGTAGACATACCACCAGCTTATGAACATCTGAGCTTTTGTATTACGGCCTGACAATAGACATCTGATAAATGACATTTTTTTTTATTATTATCTTTTATTTTTTTAAATATATTTTTAAATAATATATTTTTTTTACATTTTATTTAACATTTATATTATGATAGAGCCAACAATGTATATGGGTCAATCACACAATTGTAATACTTGCATGCCTAAGTGCTGCCACCAAACCGATTTAATGGCAGATAAATATATACTATAAATATATTATTTATAAATATTTATTTAGAATGTATTCCTATGTTGTGTGTTTACATTTTTATTGTAGCATTTAATAATTTTTTTTTCTTACTTTGTGCTAAAAAAATAATAGAAACAATTTTATATATTATACGATTATATAATTATATATGATGTATTGTGATTAAATGATGGGTTTGCTGGAATCGTTAAAATCATCATAGATAGAGGGGTAGTGCTGAGCATGCATCCAATATGGGTGTGCACATTTTTAATACATATTAATGTATATTTCCTTAAGAACAACTCATCATGATTTATCACTTTTTATTTATGTATTTTACACACACACACACACATATATATATATATACATAAATATAAAATAAATAAATAAAACATCACTTTACAGTTACTGTAAAAGTCAGCAGATAGCAACTTTATAGCTGTGTATTATTACATGGTTGTGTCCTGCTACTTACCCTCTTTTTTACTGCATGACGGCTGTTTCTGGATCCTATTTGTCACACGACAAACAGGATTTCCAGATTCTGAATTTCTCATGAGAGTTCTTTCACGACACATTCCCAATCCAAGCATGCATACCTTTGTATTGATTCACGCAAGCTAGGTCAGATCAAAGGAACATGATTCAGTCTCTTGGTTTTATCCAAGCCAGTTTTGATACACCTCATCTCCAAGTTACAGATAAGATGATTAACTCTATTAAGATGGTTCTTTGGTTCAAAACAAATATTTTTTTTTTGTTCTCTTTAACAGCCTCTATAACACTTCATCTTTGTTATATTGTATTATTAATGCCAAGCTGAAGAAGAATGTTAAAAGCCTTTGCATGGGAACTGGTGTGTTTTACTTAAAATCACAAGCTTTTAACCCTTGGACATGTGTTATACAGATGGTTCAACACAAAGCACACTCCTTAAAAAAAGGTTTATAAAAAAAAAAAAAAAAAAGAGTGAGAAGAAATAGAACCCCGTAAGGGAGCTAAATGCCCTTTTTGTGGCAATCAATCCTAACAAGTTAAATTTCCTGACAGGAGGCTAGCCAAAACACTAGCTGCGTCATATTTTGCTCTGGTCTCTGGTTAAGTCTGTCACTTTCAAGCTGTAACAGCTCGTAGCGTTTCATTGCTGTGTGTAGCCCCACCCTGGTGTAAATCTATGTGGTTATCCTTGTGTGCGTTAATGCTAACATGATTGCAAACTAACATCTTGTCTTGCAAAGCCAGACCTCTGACTGTCAGCCTAAAGTTTGGTTCATATTGTGAACTCTCCAGTGATATTGTATTTTATTTGTTTCCAGTAAATAAAATAAATAAAATAAAATAAAATAAAATAATTGTCAGACCAAACTCTTTAAAAAACATGCATGTTTCTTGACACTTTAAAAGTGAAATATCCAGAATATGCTGCTAAAAAACAATATGGCTATTTATTATGTGTTTGTATGTATCACAGCTCTTTAGAAATTAAATGTCTGATGAGTGATGCTAAAAAGTGCTCTAAATCAGATGGTAAACATTATATTTGCATTACATTTAGTCATTTAGATGCCTCTTTTGGATGGCTTAATAAAGTGACATTCACCTGCAGAACACAAGCTTCTATAGAGGGCGCATACGTCTGAATTAATAAATTAAAGCAAAGAGGTGCAGAGTCAGTAGTGGTTTTGTGGACTGGGCAGTTTTAGCAATGTGGTCTGAGAAAGTCAGCTGATCATCAGTCAAAACTGCAAAGTTTCTGGCTGTTTTTATTTAAGGTTGATATGTTTGGATGGTAAAATTGTTATTAAATGATGGGTTTTCTGGAACCATTAAATCATCAGAGATAGAGGGGTAGAGCTGAGTGTCATAATCATAGCAGTGATATAAAAAGCCATATTTCTGAATGACAGAGCCTACTGATGCCATGTAGACAGAGAAGAAAAGTGGTCCAAGAACTGAGCCCTGAGGCATCCCCCAGCAGTTAGATGTTGTGACTTGTACATCTCACCTCTCCAAGATATCTTAAAGAACCTATTGGACAGGTAAGAATCAAAGAACTGAAGTGCAGTTCCTTTTGCAAATAGTGTTGACAGGAGGATCTGATGGATAACTGTGTCAACTCAAGCTAGGAAACATCCAATATGTGCATATTTTTGTTACGTTGGTTTAAACATGTATTGCGGCAGTTTCAAATGTCTGGTGAGTGTCACTAAAAGGTTAATGTTCTATCGTGTTGAAAAATAAAAAAACCAAACCCAACACTAAACCTACACAATAAAACAACGAATTTGCTTATGCAACTGTACTATTTTAACATACATTTTATGTAGTTTCATGGAACTTGCATTGGATCGCTTCACCTCTAAAGTGCAATGCCGTGTGAGGTAACAAAAATGTATATTACATTAAAAACTCCACACATAAATATGAACCTGAATACACTGAATTCATAACATAATATTGTGTAATTAATTGTGAATGCTATTTTTGATGCAGGTAGATGTATTTCAAGTGAGCTGTTGAAGACAAATCCTAAACTATGGTAAATGTGTTTTGAGACCATAATATAAAGGAAATGCAAAAACCACTGTTATCATAATTTGTGTTTTTACTGCAGCTAGTATTAATTACAGCTTGGAACTGCAGTAAATTACATATATTTGTGAAGTTATATATGTGTGAACAAACACGTTTTTCCAATGAACCTTTGAGATTGAGATTGTATTGTGTTTAGTTCCAGTAATGTGCAACAAATTTTACCCTGGAAAATGTTTCAAATTATGTCATATTAACATGTGCCAAACTAATTAAGCTAGCTAAATAACTGGATGTGACTGTACTAGCCAGAGGCTCACTGATGCAGTAGACCTCCCATTGACCTGCCAACAGGATGGACAGCTTAGGTTTGTCTCTTGGGATGACGCCCCTCCTTAGCCCACCATTATACACATGGCTTCCACACGCTAAGTTGACATACAGCTTCTCTGGGCCCTGGGAGACATTTACATGCAGAGATTGCATGTTGTACAACACAAATCTATTCTATTCGACTAGTCTTTACATAGTGACTTTGTACAGTTTGTACTGTCTCGGTTGGTTTGGCTGCTTATCAAAGTTGTAGAATTGGTCTATTACTCCTCTTTAGTATAATGAATGCTATTACGTTGCAGGGAGTATAGCTCAGTTATATATTTGATACATAAATAACAGAGACAAGGGGAGCTTGATGGGTAGAGCATGTTATTGGTTGTTTGGAGAAGAGCCAGAGATCTTGACTAGGAGGCCTGTTCAGTAAAACTCTGACAGTGTGGGTTGGAGGGAAAAAGAGGCTTTCATGTCCTGGGTGGCCTGTTTAGCTTGCATTGAAGTGCAAGAAGAGGATGACCGTTTACTTCCACAGTCCATCAGGGAAATTATTGTCTGAAAGGCTTGCACAACCATACACAGCTGGATAACTACCATTGTTTTCCAAGAGAGAGTCATGCATATCCATTCAGATCGTCCGTGTTGAGTATATTCACCAAGATATGAATGTTCTGTCATCGTTTCTGTACCACACTCAAATCAAGTCCAAACCCAAATGACCTTCTTTCTTCATTCTTCGAAGACTATTCTACTTGCTCAGAATTTAAGCCTCTATTCAACTGAAAATCTTCTTCACTGAAGTTCATAAACCAACCAGGGTAGCAATGACATCCATATAGCTCGGTCATCCATATAGACATCCATATACTATTTCTTTATTCTGTAAATATTAAACTGCCCAATGACTATTTTATGATGTGGTTATTCATATAAATTCGCATATAGGTTTTCAGTTTAAAAAATGGCTTATCAGAGCATCAATGGCAAGGAAAGCCTCTTATACTTGAGAACATCTTAATAGGCACCTCATGGAAGTTACAGTATATGGAAAAAATATTTTTATTTTCACATATACCAGGTGACCTGTAAATGCGGGAAAAATATGTTTCCAATATTTAGTTGGTTTCTGGAAAACCACAAAATGTGATCTTTTATGCAGTGTGTCATGTAGCTGTGTGTGAACATAAACTCAGCTAAGTTGTGACGCCGACAGTGTACGATAAATGAAGTTATTGTCTATCAAAAAAAAAAAGAGAGTCGGCTCACATTTGCCTAAACAAGTCGTCAGCAATTTGAATCTTTTTTTGTTCATGTCAAGAAGATGCTGTATCCTGTGCTGTTATTCAGTTATGGCAATGGCCGTTTTCGTTTTCCGCCAGACCAATCATAAAGGACTGCGCCATCTGACCAATCACAGCAGTGAGGGCTCACGGAAAGCAGGGTTTTTTCTTTTTTGCATAATATGTGAGTTTTTGCTTCCATTGGGCATATTTTCAGGTTGCAATTTGCACAATCCAGTTCTGAAAAGGGAGCTACATTAAAAAAAAATGCCTGCATTGACATAGATCTGTGTTGACCTTTGACATCAGTGTACCACTTTTTGTTTTTAGAGTGAATAAGTGCTGTATACTGTATATCTTACCACAGATCACACCGCAAGTACATCCTAAATGCAAAATTAACAGTCAGTGTTGAAGTTATAATGCATTAGTCAATCTTGAAACAAGCCCAAGGGGTGTTAACCCACATGCTAGGCACATTAAAGAGAGCGAAACCGGTTCAGTGTCTGTATTAGTTTAGAGTCTCTTTAGGAAGGGGGAAGGCAAGGATACAACAAACCACCTGTTGTGATGCAATGCAGAAGTTGGCCGCAGTCTTACTCTGAACTATAAAATTATAGGACATGCAAAAGGGGAATTAACCAATGAAGGGTGGAGGTCTCAACGGAGAAGGCTCATGTCCAACCAACTTTTGCAATCTATGTAAAGCACTCTAGATTTTTTCCCTCGTCTTCCTCTCGCTTTCCACCACTGTGTGTCAGAAATACGCTTTGTTTACCTACGTGTGTTGTTCTAAAACCTGAGAAAGGTCTCTCCTATCCATCAGTCTAATAAAGACCCAGCATGAAGACCAGGTTCAGACTTTGATAAATGCTGACTTAAGTGTGGTGCTTGATGATTACGAGGCTGACGGGGTTATAATCGCACATCTCCATGAACAAGATGTAAGGTTGATGTTATCTTTGGAAAGTCAGCTCCCTTGCATTCCTGCATATTCTTAAGATGAGAAATACCTTGCATTCTCCAGCAGGATCAGTGGGAAGCTCTCCCCCTCGCTGAGATGTCCTTTCTTAACCCCTTGCGGCCTCCAGTTGTTGTGGCGTGAACCCCATGGATGTTGATCTTTGATGATGACCCATAGCATTCGTAATGGCTATGCTGTTCAGCACCAATATATATAATCTTTAATTAATTCCAGTTATCAAATCAGATGTTTCTCCTAAAATCAATCCAGGAGAAATGCATGCATTACACCACAAGAAACATGATGTTAAATGCAGGCCAGAATTTGTAGCAAACAAGTCAAGGCATGGAAAAAATGATGCTCTTGAATGTTTAAGGATTCAATGTTTGCGGCTGCCAAGCACTGCCAAAACTTTCACATTAATATTGAATTAAACCAATATGCAGTCACCGGTGTGCTTTTGTGTATAAGAGCTATTTTACAACAGTAACGCCTTACTTAACTAATCCAGTGAAAAGTCACAGCTATTCACTTTATAACATTGATTTTACAGACATAGCATTTATTTATTTATCTAGTGTTATATAAGTTCAGATGATGAATAGTATTTTGGTTTTAGACAATAAAGGTTAATTGGTGAATTTTACATCGCCAGTTAATCATTCATTTATTCCATCATTAATTCGTTGTAACATTATTTATTGGTTTGTTTGTTTTTATTTGTTTATTTGTTTTTATATTGATCATTTATTATTTGTTTGTGACGTTGTACGTATGTGCAGGCCCAATTTAATGCATCCTTGTGAAATAACAGTATTCATTTATAAAAACAACAACAAACAACAACAAAAAACATTGATATGAAGTATATATCTTTGTGAGCAGAAGAGGCCTTTTAAAGACATACTGTAATTAGTTTTAATAGATCTATGGTTATTTAATATATAACCCATTTTAGTAATGACATTTCAAATAAAATGACTTGCCATTATATTCATACTGTGATTTTGATCTTTTAAAAAAACAAATCATCAAAGTTGATCAAAGTTCATATTGTTAAAATCTCTTTCATCTCTTTTTGTTTTATAGAAGAAAATTATAAGATATTTGTGAGATATATATATATGCTTTTTCCTTCTTTCTTATAATTGTTCTTTGTTTCTTTGTAACATCCTGCATTTCCTCGGTTTGTTCTGATCTTCCTTTGGCTTTTGTTGTGCCTCTCTTTTTCTCTTCAGGGTTCGTCTGTTTCTTTCTCTCCCCTACTGCACTTGCTTGTTTTCTCAGTCTCTGCGTTTGGCCCGTCTCAGTCCCCTCCACCTCCCTGAACACCCACTGAATGGTTTATTTGATTTATTGTGGAGTTGCAGAGGGACTCAGGTTAACGGCTTTGAAGTCAGCAGTGACTGCGGGACCCTTGGCTCCCAAACGCTCCTCCAGCATTGGCCAGACGGACTCAGCTTGCGGGAGAGAAAGGAAAGCCTTGTTGTGCTGCTAAGCACTGAAAAGCAAACTCAAGTTTTTCATAAATGGGGATCTTGGCAGTCTGAGGTTTTGTAAAATGTGGGGCAATTCAGTGATGTGGACATCACACAGTTTGGAACACATCAAACGTTACGTTTGGAGTCTATTCCTAGCTTTTCAGAAGGGAACCTTGTGAGCAAAAACAACTTTCTCCTACCAGGGGACCAAGTTTTTTAACCACAGCTTACAGTAGTTATTAATGTGTCTTATTAAAAAATATAATAATAAAAATAACAGTGGGACTGAAAATAACAGTATTTATAATGTATTGATATGTTTATATATTTGTATTTTTTTTATTTATTATTTATTTATAAACACAGTAATATGTACCTATATCAATGTTATTAACAATAGTGGCAGGGTTCACATATTAAACCTGTGTTTTAGTGTCACTTAGCGGACATTTCTCTTTGAAACTGAACAAAACAACAATAAAAAATTAAATTAAATTTGTAATTGCAACTTTTTTATGATATACATTCCAAACCAGATTTTTTTCTTGCATTATTATTCTTAGTATTATTTTATTCTGTGATAAGGGAAAACCGAATTATGAAATGTAAACTCATAAAATAATAATAATAATAATAATAATAATAAAAAAAAACAGAATTTTGAGAAGAAAAGTTAATAATTGCTTTTTCAAATGGCTTTTACAGTTATGACTTCATAAGTCTGTAGTTAAGACTTTTTCCCTCAAAATTCCAAACAAAATAAACTCTGTTACTGTGAGATATAAAATCATCATTGAGGGGGAAAAAGTCTGCAAGACGCAAAGTCAGAATTTTAAGTGGAAAAACAGTGATAATTGTATTTGAAATATTTTTTTTTATATGACAGAAGCAACAATTAATCACACACACACACACACACACACAAATAATAATGATAATAATAAAATAAAATCATAAATAAAATAAATATAAAAAATACAGCTTTCATAACCACAAAACTTTGATTTGGTTCTTCTAAGTTTACGTAAGACTGAGCAGGATTTGACTGAGTGTCTGTTAACTGCGTTAGCATTTGTTCCTGTTGATTGTTGACATTGTCAGTGGGCAGTATGAAGGGCTCTTTCAACACTCCAGCTATCGCTTGGACATCAAAGCTTTGCTCTTAGCACCCAGCTGCTAATAAGCCATCAGTGAGAGTGCAGGCATCAGAACATCTGCTGGGCTGCTGGAGTGTCAGCTTTAACAGGATGACTGAATGCAAAAGCTGACCTCTGCATCAACCTTCTCAGTAGAGCATTTTCCGTTTCACTTTCTCTAAACTAAGGCCAGTTTCCCATTCTTTTACTCTTCTTATCATTCTTATCTTCTTATTAGATAAACAGTCATGTAGGCAAGGAGTCATCTCCATCGTGCACCTCACACTTCAAAATAAAATTCCAGTTAAAACAAACACACAAAAAAGTTCTGGTAACACATTAATTTAGGAAGCAGTTCTCCTGTTAGTTTTTAGTTTTAGTTGCTTATTAGCACGCATATTACTCACATAGTGACTTCTTAGTATTCAAGCTCATATTAATATTAAAGCATGTCATAATCTGCATGATCACATTGAAGATCCCTTAATTCACCACAGACCTAAGCTTGAAAACTACCCTACTAACTATGAACTACCCCATAACCATGACCCATTATAAGATTTCTAACAGAGTTAGATTTGTTATCTGTTGGTATTTGATAAATCCATAATGCCATAATGCCAAAACAAGATGTCCAGGACCTCCAGCAGAAATATATCCACATCATCAAAAATACAGCAGTATATTTTATTGTACACATGGAATACGTTTTATCCCTGTTTTCACCAAACCCATGAGTATTTGCTGCTAAAAAGTTCATTTCTTTTCAGATTCATCTGATCATAGAAGCCAGTCCTATTTGTAGTTCCAGTCCTGTCTGACAACTGAACATGCTGGAGATAGTTTTTGGATGAGTGAGGAGAATTTTTCTTGAAGAACAATTTGTGCTGATGTAGGGGCTGTTTGACTATTATTTTAAAGGTTTTCTGACTCTGAGACTCAACTATTTTCTGCAATTCTCCAGCTGTGGTCTTTGAAGAGTCTTTAGCCACTCAAACTCTACTCCTCGTTGTGTATTAGGATGATAGAGACACACGTCCTCTTCCAGGCAGTTTCCTAACATTGTATGTTGATTGGAAATTCTTAAATATTTCCCTTATGGTGGAAAAATGAAGACGTCATTTTCACTGCTCTAGCTCTTTTCTTAAAGCCACTGGTGGTGCTCAATTATCTTTTGCTGCACATCATAAATATATTATTCGTTTTTTTCTCTAGATAATTTCATGTCCATAATCACCCTGGAGTGCTAAAAATTGTGACTATAAAAGAGAATTTACTTCAGAGATATTTTTCTCATAAAAAATTCTAGGGGTGCCAAAAACATTTATTTCATCACAAGAATTTCTCCCTATTCTCAATTGTTTTACTTCAGTGATAGGTTAGAATTGTGGGAATTTTTTTAATGAAAGATCAAAAGGATAAACAATGCAGATTTATTTTCACAGCCACCTTTGCTCAGATTTACCAAGGGTGCCAATATTAGTGGATGGCTCTGTATATGTAAATATATACTGTAGGATAAATTGTTTGTGCAACTTTGGAAATATGAGAGAAACTTACAGTAAATGTGGCCCGAGGATAGTATTAAGAAATCAGTCAGTCACACACTTCCATTGCTGAATGCATAATGTGGATCTGCTGCCTCCTTGTTCAAATTACTTGTTTAAATTTACACACTTGTAGCTATAAACTAACTGCGCCACACCGCCCTGCCGGCAGCTATGCTAAATATTGACAGTTCAAATTTAGACACCTCAGAAAGATCACAAGAAATCCCTAATTACAGCGAGACATAGATTGTAGGCAGGGTGGTGGAGGAGACAAATGAAGGGATACAGCGTCAAATCTGTCTCTTATCCACTCGTTTGTGTGCAGTTCTCCAGCCTAACATCTGAGTGGAAGGAAAACAGAATAAAACAGCACTTCCCAAACATCAGCTAAATCCAGACTACAGCATTTACACACACAACAACAGTATTTGATTAGAATTATACTTGAGGTGACATTAAGAATTACATCCAAAATCAAGCATTTATAAGAGAGTCATAAAAGAGTGAGAAGAGAATTGAGAAGAACATATTGATAATAACCAAGAACACAATATACAGAAAATAACAAAGCGGAAGATCACACGAGATCCTTTTACTCGAGTTGGACTATTCTTGAACTTTGTACTGACAGAGAAAAAGCTTTTGGATGGGTTTATAACCCACTTAGTGGAGACAGTTTTCCTACTTCCATCTGCTCTAGTGTTTGTTTTGTCCATTTGAGTAGTAATTATTTGTCCAGAATCTTTCCTGGCCAGTCTAGATGGTGCCATTGCCATTTTTTCATCTCTTAATTGGGGTATTGCAGTTATTTAAGGAATCACATACAGTGGGACTGAAAAGAATCAGTGAGTCCTAAACCGAGTGCTTTTGACTGTCAACTAACAAACCAGATAGAAGACATGAAAAAAATGGTGTTTATGGACATTAAATGAGACAAGATAGCTTTGGACAAAACTGGCCGGTCAAATGATTGGTCAAATCACCTATCAATCAAAAATCAAAGTGTTATCAACTTGCCATTCAGAGAAAAACAGTCAAAATTGCAAAATATAAACACAACTGTGAAGAAAATTATAATTAGCTTTTTTTTTCATAACATCTATATGCTATAGAACCCGTTTCCACCACCACTACAAAAAGCGTTCTATTTCAAAGTTCTGACTTTTTTCTCAGAATTCCATGACATAAACTTGCAATTCTCACATTTTTGTCATATTATTAATTATAAAATTAATTGTCATATTTGCTAAATATATATACTGGCAATTATTAAGTCAGAATTGTGTGATATAAGGTTGCCACAATTTGGAAAATGTAAACTCACAACTGTGAGAATAAAGTCAGAATTCTTAAAGGGATCATCCGGTGCTGCATGCACTTTTACAAGCTGTTTAGACTGAAATGTGTGTTGAGAGTGTGTGTACACAACCACTCTACAATGATAAAGATATACCAGTAGTTTTGCTTTAATGTAATAAAAATAAGTTGCCCCTTCTGAAATCAAGCCACACTGACAGAGGACACTCCCACAATAGTTGATTGACAGCAGCATGTCACACAGACTGAACTGATGTCTTACCTCAGACCCGCCCTGAGTGAGTCATCATTAGACCGAGATGCAGAGACAAGCAAGACTCCTAAGAGATTGAGGTGTTTTGTTGTTGAATGTATTCATGAACATAGCAGTAGTCATTGACCCCCATCTAAATGACTGAAAACGCAGAGGGTTAACGGTGCGTTTGGTTCTGAAAAGAAATGCGCCCTTGATCAACCAAAATGTGTTTATGTTCACGCGAATCATTCATGATCCAGCCTCACCTACAGAAGCAGTGAGTATAATGTCTTTTAATG
>JAUMHR010000002.1:74954-88739 GCA_032361145.1 Enteromius fasciolatus | reverse complement strand
AGTTCATATTAAAAGTGCAGACAGTATTAGTCTTTGGGATACTATTGGGATTGGTGGGGGGGGGGGGTGTTTATGAGAAAAAACTGAGCAAGAGACTTAAAAGGATGTTTCACCCAAAAATGAAAGTTCTGTCATTGTTTATTTGCCTTCATATTGTTCCAACCTTGTATGAGTTTTTGTCTTCTGTTCAGCCCAAAAGATATTTCGCAGAATGTTGGTAACCAAACAGTTGACGTAGCAATGAGTTCCCTTTCAGTCGGTTACTCCTAGTCACGTCGGTGACCGGCGAATAGCGAGATTCCTATTCGTCGTCACCGACGTGACGTCTCCGTTCCCTTCTTCAGGGAACGAGGGTTACAATACGTAACCGAGATGTTCTCAAGGCAAATCTCAGAGAGCCAGAAGTTCAAATCTCTATGAGATCTCATTGCTTTGAGAATTAATTCGGTATTTTCCTATGGGAGAGTTTTTGGTTCTGAAAGAGAGGAAAAGAAGAGGAAACACCATGTGTTATGCTTAAACTGCTTGATTTGTGTGCGATTGTTTGCCTGCTGTGAGATTAATTGTTTGAACATCAATCACTGCGTTGAATTCTTTCTTCCAAAAGCCCATTACTGCAATATGTTAATAGTGTCATGATTCATAAATTACACTCACTGTGCTGCTAGAAGCCATACTAGAATCTATATCCATTTCTCATTACCACTGGATTAAAGTCACTTTAATTTATGATCTGTATGAACTGCTCTGTCAATGATTTGTAAAACCATGCTTACATAAAAAGTGGTGTATTGAATTAACCATTTTACAAATAATTTGAGTAAGTTCAGTGCTCAATTCAAAGTGATAAACACTCACTCTCTGTCTGTAAATCTGTCCTAGTCTGTTTTTCACAGCCTCTGGAAAGTTCACATGACTTCCTAATGTCATTATTTGGTAAGAGTTTGGGCTGAAAGCTTGTGAACACACCCTGAGGGGAAGGGTGGTCTGTGTGACTGAAGAAAGGGGTCTTATTGAACTCATGCCACATTGAAGGCATCATGTGACGCTGCCTGCTACTCATACACATTACAGTTTGAGATAAGAAGGAAGTTATTAGCACTTGTTTGATCTGAATTAATTCTTCTGATTCACTTATACAGGCTTGGACATAAAGGGGTAGTTTCCTGAACAGGGTTTAAGACTAGTCCTAGATTAAAATAAATGTTAAGAGCTGTCGAAACTGGAAAAGGCTTGCACTGAGATATCTTAAAATACATGATTGCCATTGTTTGGTCTTAAAATGCTCACAGATAATGCATTTTTGTAAGACATGTTTCTAAAAATTCCTAAATTAGCAAAGGTCTAGTCCTGACTTAATCTAATTCCTATCTGGGAAACCGGGCCGAAATGTTTAGCAGCTCAATCTTTTGAGAATATATAACTGTTTTACAGTTGGTAATTCTGTATGAATTGTAGTTTTAGAATAAAAATATATAATGATGTAATACAGGTTTTTCTTCCACCCAGTGTTTAAACTGAAATAGGTTTCATTTATGTAGCAATGAACACACCATCGCCTAAAATAGCACTTGGTTTTGAGCTGAAAATTAAGTTATTTTAAAACAAATTTCTCTTTTCTATGCTGTCAAGTAAAAATAACATCTCTATGCTTCATTCCCACTAGTTTATTATGCTTTTCCATTTATGGCAGGTTATATTACTGCTTTTTTAAACAGGTCTCTGGCTAGCCTTTTCAGGAACACCAACTTTCAACCAATAGCAAACAATTGAAATTGCTCAGGCATGCATGCTCACCTCTAAAACATAAATGCTGAGCAAAGAAACAGAATTCCTGCAATGGCCTCTGTTGACTAGAGAATATAGCGGTTTAGTTCAGTAAAACTGCACTTTAGACTGGTCTAACAAGCAATAACTCTTGCATTTAGTATCTTGTATTGGTGCAGTTGTATTGTATGTTAAATGTTTGCTAAACCTTTTCTGGACTGCTGTTTACATACTGTAGGTCCTGCAGCATCCTGTGTTGTCTAATAACAGTCAACAAAAAATGTAAAAAAGAGAGTCATTCCACAATAATCTCAGCATTATTTCAGTTCATAATTGATTAACCTAAAAAAGGCCCTGTCAGAGGTTTTTTATTTATTTTAAAACTGTTGTCCCATCTGGTGCTTGAGCAGTAATGAAAGCAAATCTCGTATAGTAATAAGTGGTATTTTCCCCTGAGGAGAATACATCTCAGCCATCTCCCATAGGGTTACCAAACCACTTAAAGGTTCAGTACCAGATTCATGAAATAGAAGAAACCCTGCAATTATTACTCTGTAAATAACGAGTGTCTACATAGTCTAGACGTCTTTGTTTTTCTTTTAGCAAATAACTAGGGCCTATTACCTACTTACACCCATTATACATGGACATGGGGGGGCATCATGAAAACTTAGGCATCAGAACCTTCTCTTTCTTTTAGTGATTTCTTCCATTTAGTTTGTGAGCCAACTGTGCTTCTCATGAGCTGAGCATAAACTATTACAGCCTTGCTTATGATGTAACTTAACCCTTTGAGCAATGCACGGTCATTGAGAAATTAGATATATCTTGGTTTGGTTGAATGCCTCTGAAGTGCATAAATGTAAATCCTTCTAGCAACTAGGAGAAATCATAATTGAAAATATATCTGTATTTTATGTTCTATTGCAGCTAAAGAGGTTTTTCCAAAAATATAAGCATAAATTCTAGTGCTATATTTGGTTCCATGTCTCTCATTTGTGACTTTTGCAACTCCATTATACCATTGTAGTCTGATGTTGGTACAGTTGGCAGTGTATCAGTGTATCAACCAATTGGGATCTCCAAAGTTTGGAAAACTCTGATAAGGTGCACACAAAGCAGAAACCTAAGGTAGACATTTTGTCTTTTTAAATACAATACTATGTAGATAAAGCAAACCAAGTACTTGGTTTGAGGCAGCGGTCCGTCCATGTAAATATTTAGCCATAGCTAATTTTGCCTTTTTGCACACAAAGACAAACTGTACATCATTATGAGCTGTACATGTGCAGACACAGCTTCATAAAACAATGTTCAGCAGACCCAGTTGTGCAGCAGAACTGTGTAGTTACTCAATTTTGAAGATGTGGAATGTCTTATGGTTAGAAAAAAGTCATGTCGTGCCATTATAGAAATGTTATGATCGATCCTTGCTGTTAGATTTCTACCAAATGATGTGAGTGCTTAAGTATTCATGCCCATCAATAATGCTATGTTTATTGTGAAGAAGAATTGCATAAATACATGTTTAAACTAACATGACCTCTGTTTTTATTTCCGCAGAAGTCCCCTGTACTCTCAGAGGATGACAGTGAGCTGAAAAGAGAGAGAGGCCTGAAGACTGTGAGTTTTTTCGATTCTGTGAGTCTGATATCCAGTGGTGGAAGCAGTATGGAGCTTGAAGTTCAGAACGACTCTCAGCAAAGTTACGTGAACAGTGGACAGAACAGAGTCAGACATGGAGGAGAGGGAATGGACAGCGAAGTTGCCAAGGAAATCCTTTACCTGGATGAAGTCCTTGAGGCCAACTGTTGTGATCCCAGAGCAGACATGACTTCAAATGGAACAGGTTCCCCTGATATTAATTCAATTCGAGTTCACGGAACTGGATCATCTGTGCTTCATTGTGAAACATCTCCTTTACACAACCATGAAGTTGTTTTAGAAGGAAAAAAACAGACCACTTTTGTTGATGACAATTTCAACACCAAACCCAATGGCCATGCAACGGACTGTACAAGGTCACCTGAGTCACCTAGGACAGCAGTCAAGAAAGAGGCACGTTTTGAGCTCCGACCATTTCATGAAGAAAAGAAACCATCAAAACTTTTCGACACCCCAACTGAGAAAGAAGTTCGGGTGAAGAAAGTCAGACCCTCGGAGGAGGTTGCTGAGCTAGAGAGGGAAAGGCTGGAACTCATTCGGGGTCAAGCAGTCAAGAAGAATCCTGGAATTGCAGCAAAATGGTGGAACCCACCACAGGAAAAGACACTGGAAGAGGAGCTGGAGCCAGAGCAACTGGAGTCACTTCGAAAATATGAGGAGAGGAAGCAGATGAGAACAGAAGTCAACCGTATGCCGCAAGCTGCACCCAGACAGACAACCTCCTTTAACCAACCTGACATAGCAAATAAGGAGGATGTTGTCATGGAAGAGATTGACTTTTCTGCAGCACGCAAGCAATTTCTGCAGATGGAACACAGAAAGCAGCCCACAGCCCCTAAGAGGAATGTGGCGCCACAGCTTTACTCTGCCAAACCTTTCTTTAGGACTCCAGATGTCACACATGTAGAGAGGCCAAGCGGTTCTGTTACAGTTGCCAATCAAGAAGGGGTCACATTCTACGATGGAAGTGAAGTTACTACAGTCAAAGCTGAAAAGATTTACTGCTGCTCTGGAGAATCTGTCACGCCACCCAAAGAAGGTTTGTCTCAGAATGAGTTGAAAGATGATGAATTTACTTGTGCCCGGGCAGTGATGACTATTGTGAAAGATGAGGACTCTGATTTGTATCAGCGCTCTTTGAACAGCTCATACCATATGGAAGAAATTGACTCTGGATTAGATGACCTATCCCTACGGTCTCAGGACACCACTGTTCTTGAGACACTCTCCAATGACTTCAGTATGGACAACATAAGTGACAGCGGTGCGTCAAATGAGACCATGAGTGCCTATTTGGAAAATTCTCTTGGGGAATACTCTTTTCCCTCAACTCCAATGGCCACTACACCAATCAATGGAAAACATGAAAGTGGAATCATATCTCCAAGTGAAAAGAAGGGTGAATGGGTGGATGACTTGACGGAAGAAGAGCTGGAATACCATGCAGGTATTCTTGTCCAAAACGCTATCCAGCAAGCCATTGCACAGCAGAATGACAAATGGGAGCCCCTTCAGGCAACACAACATTCATCCCCCATCCCTGAGAGACATGTGGAAAGTATTGAACCACAACCTCAACCTTTAGTGGAGAGATCTGCTGTAATGCCATCTCCCAAAGTGCCATTCCCCCAAGAGGAGAAGAAAACAATCGCTCCTCAGATAACTGTAGTTCAAGCTGCTCCGGTTATCCCAGTGAACACTTACACACCTCCCAGTCCCTCTCCACCACCAAGTGAGAAACCAGAATTCAGCTATTTTAGTAAGTACTCTGAAGCTGCTGAGCTCAGGAGCACCGCAACTGTCACTCGTGGTCAGGAAGCAGAGGTCACCTCAGGACCGTTCAAGCTGCGGTCGCGCAAACAGAGAACCCTGTCCATGATCGAAGAGGAGATTCGGGCGGCCCAAGAGCGCGAGGAAGACTTGAAGAGACAACGACAGGCACAAACATTGCACCTGCCCCGTACACAAAAGCTGAAGTCCGGCACCCAGCCAAACAAGCTGGTCCTTGCTGGGAAGACAGCACCGGGTATGTTTATATCCAACCACTGTGTGCAAGTATGACAACAATAATCTCGATTATTACAATTTATCAAAACAATTAAACATATTTGATCAATTTATCAAGAATTTTACAAAAATATCATTTAGAAATAATTGGCAATTTTTTGTCCTGTTTTACCCCCCTCGTCAGAACACTGTGTTTGAATAGGCGTAGTGGATTGTAGACTCAGAAGTAAACACCCACTGCTATGATTGGTTAATAGTTGAGTATGTTTGATAGCCTACATCCATAAATGGACGCTGCTGTGTTTAGGGTAAAAATGCATAAATATTCAGTAGATATCAAACAATCTGTCATAACATACAAAGCAATAGTGACCACAAAATGGACGGGGTAAATAGGCAATGGTATAGAATCAGTGGGTGGGGCTAAGCAGGCAGCGAAGCAGACATGTTGTTTTGACTGATTGCATTTAAAATAAGCTGTTTTTAGATTAACAAGGCTTACAGAATGTTTTATAGTACAATGACCTCTTATGTCAAAAGATCAAGGGAATTTTAGATTTCTCAGTTCATGACCCGATTAACTTAATGTTCAGTTATGTAACTGGAATCCTGGAGGTTTTCTTTATAGGTCTTCTTTAGTTTAGATTCCTTGCACACTGTTTCCCATGGGTCTGAATCCGCTGTTTAGCCTGAGTCAGTTTTGCAAGCTGTTTTTTTTTTTGTTTGTTTTTTTTGAAGACGGTTTTAAGAAAACCGCAGCACAGTAACTGGGGTATGGACTTGGATGAGCAATTATAATTGGCTAGATAATACTGTGTGGCTATAAGGGTAATATAATTAAGGTCTTCGGTTCTGACCACTTACACTTTCAATTTGTGTTGTAACCAGCTGTACTTGTTTCTGTTTATGTCTGATTAGTAAGAAGCATGTGTAAACTCCATTGTCCAATTGAGGCTTTATTTAGCATGGAGCTAGATGTAATGATGTAGATGTAAATGTCATTGTGTGCTGTTCCTGTTGGCGATTGTCCATGGCTCATTCTTGATGATGTTCTGTACCGGAGAAGCTTATGCCTGCCCTCTAGTGCTGTCATAAGGGAATGCCTGAGTCCTTTCTTTTAGCTGTAATGCTAAACAGCCGACCACAGTATTTATTTAAAGCTATCTTGTGGTATCAGTCTCAGCGATTGCCTTGACAGGGATCTGTAGAGGACAAACTTCTTGTAAAGAGGCATCTAATTTCCATAAAGAATGTCATGTGATAAACATGTTACAAACCATTGCCATTATGAAAAAAATACTGGAATATAATAGCGCTGCTCTTTTATTCTACCTTGTTTTTTATATAAATAACTTGTTTATACTTGGTTTGGTTTTTCTGACATGGTTTTCTCTCAGATTCCCTTGATTTAATAGAATGAGAAACCACATTGTGGGTTTCTACACAGAGTTCTCTGTGCCTCTAGTATCCATACTTGGGTCGTCATCAAGAATGCGTCTGGGACTCCGGGCACTTTCATGCCCTCAATGCTGATGAGTGATGGGAAAAGAATCTTGCTGAAACATTCCAAATTAATCCAGACCTTCATTTTCATATAATTGCTTAGAATGAAATGTAACAACAGTTACAACAGTTTGAAAAACTGCAAGATTATATGCCGGCCATATAACACCCTACAGCATAAATGAAGAAATATCAAATTATATGCATTTCTTGACAATTTATTCATTATTCTGTTTTGTTTTCTTTTGTCTGCAGGTAAGATAGAGAAGATTCGCCCAGTTCCTCCAGCATCGCCGTGCTCTTCAGATGGAGCTCTGCCCTCGCCGTTGTCTGATCTGGGCAGTGACGATTCTGGAGGACAGCGACCCAAGAACTTTATGCAAACTTTGATGGAGGACTATGAGACACACAAGGTCAAGCGCAGAGAGAAAGCTGAGGACAACAGTGTAAGTCTCTTCAGGTTCATACTACTGGTAATCAGTGATACTGTAGTATAATTCATTGTCTGTGGATTCTTCTTGTCTACACTTGCATTTGCTATTACAATCAAAGCATTCACTTTAAGTGGCTTAAATTAATTCACTTTAATTCTATAAAGACATTTGGAATTAGTTATTCCTACAAATAAAATACCATTGCCATAACTTTCTCTTTTTCATCTCATGCTAAGAAAGTGAAGAAACGGTGCTTTCCAGCTCATTTAGAAACTGAATTCATAAAGACTTGTGCCATGTGAAAAACCACCACAGAATGCATACTGAGGACTCACTGTTTCATGTCAACCACAGTCTTTCCCCTTTTGCTTTCTCAGATATCGACTACACATTTCCTCTTAAAAATAAGCTATTATTTGGAGAACAAACTATAAAGTGTCTGTGTTTTGCAACTTCCCTGCACCAACAGTATCGCATTCCATTATTATATTGCAGGCAAAGTAAAAGCTATATCTTCAGAACCACAGTAGCTGTAATATTATTGGTCTCTGAGGATAAAATTCACTTTCATTAAATGCAAAATAAATCCATCACAGTAGCTGCAGCTTTGTGTTGCACTTAATTCTGCTAAGTAAAATAGCCTAATAAAGTCCTCATTATATATCAATGTCTTACAAATTGCATTTGGAATCCCATACAAAAAACAATAAATTCATGCATCTTCTTTTTACTCAGGGAAAGGTTTAACCAAGCACTGAAGACTGGGTTGGACCTACTAAAAAGACTATTAAAAATAAATAAATACATGTAGCCCTATATGTATATATATACTGGTTGACCACAGATCTAAATATACATATCTCTTTCAATGTCTGTGGTAAGAGACTCTGAACTCACTGAAACATAAAGAAGGGGAACAGCCAAATTTAAGCATATAGTTAATTCAAGTGCAGTCGTTAGCTTTACTTTTAGCACACAGTATTGAGCCAATATGATCTAGTAGATTAATATGGATATAAAAAGTAAAATATATATGAAAGCAACATATCTGGTGTAAGCTCATTACTTTCAAAAGCTGTTCTCTACACAATAGCAAGTGTTTGCACATTAACGAATTCTTCCTCTTTCCTTCTCGTCAGTATGTCCGCTCAGTTACAACTGAGGTACTTGTACAATGCTTGCTTCAAACTTCATTGTGCCTTCATTTGTGTTATTGCATGTTATTGCATTTATTTTTATTTTTGGGGGGGATTGGGGTGTTGCTGTGCCAAATACTTTGACAAATGAAAAGTGTCCTTAAGAAATCATTCTGTTATGTGTTGTATCATTGAATCATTCATTACATATAAAGTCTGTAGAGCCACATTTTGAAACAGTCAAAGTATTTGCACCTACATGATCTCCTGTATATCAACAGTGCAGTGTCATGATTCATTGCCATGAAATCTACGTCAATGAACTTACAATGTCCAGTCTTCATTTGATCATTTTGCCACCTCCATTCAGAGTCCTAATATTTCAACCGCAATATGTTATTGTATTTTAACATAATGTTGAAGTTATTCAAGAACTTTAGATTGGACATTTAGGTTCACTGAAATAACACACAAAGGATCCTGTGAGTGTAACACTTGGCACCTGTTTTTACAACAATATTCCTTTTGAAACAGCATGGCTTTTTATGCTGTGTTTGCACTTCAGCTTGTATTGTGTGTTGTGCAGTTTACATCTAAAGCTGTTTTGGTCAATCAGACACAAACTTGTACTCAGCATGAAACTGTTTGGAACAGATGTGGTTTAAAATGGACCATCCGGTGTGTATGTTTGCACATGTGCGATTGATGTTTTAACAACTAAATATCTTTAAAAACATTACTTTTTTGTTTCGCTCAATATAAATAATGTATAGCCACAGTATAGAATGTTATAGAAAAATAACATATAACATGCATTTTCATTTATTATTTTTAGATACATACATAAATTATTATTATAATTGTTGTTATAAATAAAGAAATATTAAAATAAAGGGTTAAAGGAGATGTTTTACAACAAACATTTTTTTTTATTTTAGAGCTGATTTTCTATTTTTAAAAAAATCAAGTTTTATTTATATATATATATATATATATATAAAACTTGATATATGTATTTTTATATATAAAAATAGTTAAACCGCTGTAATGAAAATATCATAAAATGTAAAAAAAAAAAAAAAATACATTAACACATTTTTTTATACTTTTCTTCAGGTTCTGGAGGCAACGCGTGTCACTCGCAGAAAAAGTAATATGGCCCTCCGGTGGGAGGCAGGAATCTACGCCAACCAGGAAGACGCAGAGGAAGAAGAGGAGGAGGAAGAGGAGGAGGAAGAGTAAATTACATTTTCAAAGAAGTAGAAAAACAAGAGGGAAAATGTGCAACAGGACAAACACAAGTATTTATTGGGAATTCAAACCCCAGCAGCAATTCACACCTCTCTGAAGATTTGCTTCTGGAGATACGGGAAAAAAAAGTTCTCTCTACATTAAAGACTAGACATACTATACCGCTTCACATTTTCACCACCAAGTTATTGCTTTTTCTTCTGTGCTGATATGTGTTGAGAAAGTGGTATGTGCAACATTTTTTTTAAGACTTTTGGCATTTATGTTGCAAGTAAGATTAGTGTGAATATCAAATTGCATTTGAACTTCACAAGGGCTAAGGAGGACTGTGGTGGGGGAAAAAAAGAAAGTATGGGATAGCGTTATGTTATTTAGTAGGAGGAGCTCAGATATAGATAATAGTTGAACAACTGATTTCTTGCTAGATTATTGACATTCGGACTCTGGTTGGATCAGGACTGGTGCCATGAATATGAGTTCAGCCGTGAGCCCATTCAGAAAGCAGAACTACACAAATGTGTCTTGCAGTGTGCTCTTATTTGTTTTCCTGTTAATCACATGATCTCAATTGCAGGCTGTAGGTATAAGAAGACAAATCATTCTCCTAATTTTGCCATATAGTTTAGAGGGAAGCTTTAATGAGGAGGACAAATGAAAGTAGGGCACAAATGCTCACACCCTAGAAAAAAGGTTGTTAGGTTTGCAAGAGCAGACCGATAGAGCTTAACAATGAATCCAAGCAGAAGAGGAAGAAGTGGTAATGACCTGCTGAGGGTGGCAGTGGCTTTGTACAGGCAGCAGCTGCTTTCTCCATGGACAAAAGACAGGAAATGCGTGTGAAATTAAACTTTAGGATGTTTTTGTTGTTTGCAGTCGAAGGCATCTGTGTTTGGATCGAGGCTTTGTGTAATATAGAACACTAAACGGCTGATGTAGATTATCTGGGAATGTTTATGCGTAGCGCAGGAGAGCAAAAATGAAGAAAAGAATATGATTATGTTAAGAAAGTATTCACTGAAGTTTTCCTTTAATCTTAATTTAAAAGGTTGAATATTTCTCTTTGCATACTTTGGCAAATTTGAAGCCATTATAAGCAGAAATTGTTAATGGACTTGCAAACACTTTATTGATGTACACATGGATGTCTGAAATGGTTTATTCTTTCTTTTTTTTCAAAAAAAAGCATTGGCAATATAACAGATGTTAGAACAAGCATCTATACAGGACGCTGACATCAGTGCTGGACAAAGTGGACAAATACATGGACAAATCGTCTATATTTAATCTTTGATTTCTAATTTTTGCCTTTGGTCTGATGCTTTTTTTCAAGCCACAAACAAAGACAATCCTACAAGCTTCATTCAAGATGTTTTTTGTACCCTCCACATATAATATATATTACACAAAAGTATTTAATGGACTGCTGTTCTTTTATGAGTATACATGAAGTATTTGTAGTCTTTGGATTAGAGCGGAGTGTATTGCATAGATTCTCAATTTGCAGGCAAAAGAATAAAAAATACAGTAATACATTGTTATAACACCTATAAAGTAACACCCACAGAAATATACATGTTTCTGGAGAGGGTGCATTGACTTTATTTAATGAATGGAAGCAGATGTTTGTCGATCCTTTCTGAGGTGTTTGTTTGTATTGATGCTTGATGTGAGATTGTGTAATTTACTCAGAGCAGGATATTGGGTTTATACTTGGATTCTTTGATATGAGATGATTATTGTTAGTGAGCAAATAATTTGAATTTTATAAGGGGAAATATTTTTATTTGAGCAGTGAGATATATATACAGTGTTCCTATTAATGGAAAATAGTTTTGAAAAAAAAAAAAAGACTGGTGTTTAGTACTATTACAGCACATTTATTCATATATACTGTGTTGTGTGTATTTGAGGGCCAAGTATGCCATGCTATATGCAGTTTTCATTAGTTTGTTTATTAGGTGCTACAGGTAACATTATTAGCACAGAGTAGTTCAAGTATTGACTGTGATGCTGACAGGTTTTGCATCATGAAATGTGCAGCGTTCAAATGAAACGTAAAGCCAGCTTTAGTTTTCCTAAGGATGGCATGCTTTTGTATTATAATGTATGAGATATGGACAAAACAAATGGTTGTTTTTACCTCATAAAGATAAATTATAAGAAATAAGCCAATGTTCAAATCTGTAATATAATAGGATTCCTATGGCATAGGACGGTGGCCAAATTGCTTTTAATATAGAATACCAGAGAAAAAAGGAACCATTAGAAATTGAGCAGTCTTGCAGTTGTCGATGTGTTAAAGCATTATGGCAAAAGCATGAGCCTTTGAGGACATCTCCCAGTTGAGAATTGCAAGCACATTAGCGTAATATTTGCAAAAATATTCATGGACAATTGTCAATAGTGTATGAAGCACAATCAAGAAGCTTTCTGTTGGGTCACTACAACAGATTTGTGTTTCTAAATTGGAAGTTAGGACATTTTTTAATGCATACATTCTTATTTAAATGACTGCATTTCACCCATGAAAATTATCCGAACAACTATAAATGTTATGAATTATCCGAGCAACTTTAATGTCATGAAATTTCACAGCTGACGTATAGTTATTGACATTTAATACATGAGATTCAAGTTTTCATGTGAGAGTGTAAATGTTTTGGTTTGTGTTTAAGCTGTTAAAATATGGAAAGCTGTTGGTTTTAAAGTCCACATTATACCTGGGTTGCCAGGGGTTGTTTTTTAAGCCCAGGACCACCTGAGAACGTGATTTTGATTAAGCAGACTTCAACAGAAGGACATCTTGGCCAATTTTGAGAAACATTTTGGCTGGTTTTGTTGCAGATCTGGCAACCCAAAGCAGCTTTGGACACACAATTTCACCGGAACGTCGCTAATGTGTTTGCTAAAATTTTCAACTACAAAACATACAAATTTAGAGTTGTAGTCAAGCATTTTCCTCCCTACTGCATCTGTTGCAATAGATTTTCAGTTTCACAGACAGTTTGTGCTTTTCAAAAAAAAAAATATTGCCTTTAATGAAATCACGAGAAGTATTGTTTTTTTGTTGTTTTTCACAGTTTGAACCAAGTAAACAGTGTTTTTTTATCTTTACTTTTGAAGTAACACCAAAAATATGTTGTGTGTTTTGCTCTTGTTGTTTAAATAGTTATGACAAATCCATTTGCAAATGCTTCCTTAAAAGGTTTATTGAGTGCTCTAGGTCCTTTTGGGAGAAACCAAAGGATTATTGATACGGTGTGATAATGCAATCATGCTTTCAAAAGCCCTCTTTTGACATGTTAACCACTTATTGTATGTTAATATTCTGCTTATATTGTTTTATAGTAATTGTAAGTCTCACTCTTACACACACACACATATATATAATTATTTTCTCATTAAAAAGAAAATGTGTAAAAACTCTCTATTCTTGACTCATGTAATGCCTAAAGAGTTTAAAGGTTCACCCAAAAAAGAACATTTGATTACAGTTTACTCATCCTTAGACCATCACATTTTTTTTGGAAAGCTCACCAATGGATGCTCTGCAGTGAATGGGTGCCGTCAGAATCAATCAGAGTCCAAACTGCTGATAAAAACATAATAATCCACAAGTAATCCACACCATCCCAGTCCATCAGTTAACATCTTGTGAAATGAAAAGCTGTGTTTGTAAAAAAACAAATCCATCATTAAGACGTTTTTAACTTTGAACTGCTGCTTCCAGCTAAAACACAGGTACTGCTGTGTACTCTGGCACAAAAGCTGTCATTGAGCTTTTGTACACTGAGTGTGTATCCATAACAGGCTTTCTCCAGTGAAAAAAAAAAGTGCCAGATATTATAACGTTCATGCAAAACTTGATTTAGAATGATTTAGAAAGGTGATGAAAATGTGATTTAGAATATTTGGTCAAACTATGTGGTAAAAATAAATCTCTATGGGCAGTTTCCCAAACAGGGTTTAAGACTAGTCCTAGATTAAAATAAATGTTAAGAGCTGTCTAAACTGGAAAAGGC
>JAUMHR010000002.1:29696-63731 GCA_032361145.1 Enteromius fasciolatus | reverse complement strand
TTTCTACAATATGAATAAATAATTTAAAATCTACAAGTTTTTAAACATGTACACTACCATTTTTAAGTACACTACCAATGTGTCATAGTCAGCTGGAGGTGCCTACCCAGCTCTGGGGATGGCACTCCAGCGCCCAACTAACTTTCTGTGTTTTTTGTCTGCTTATATGCTTGGACTCAGTCACACAAACTCGTTCTGTTTACATCCCGGACTTTCATTCATGTTTCTGTGTCATCACATGTGTTTACTCATGTCTCCGCCTCGCCCATCAGTCACCACAGCAACACATTGTCTAACTCCTCGCACTGACCTAGTTTTATGTGTATATAACCCGGAAGTGTTTGTATGTCGCCACGGTCCATTGTTACTGTCAACCTGCTTCTTGTTTCTTTCGTGTATTCTTTGTTTTGGATTATCTGTTGCTGACCTCGCTGCTTTCGATTAACGTTTCTGCCTTGTCCCTTGGATGTTGTTTACCCCTCGCACGATCTATGCTACAGACTTTGACTACGATTCAGCCTCGCCTCTGACACTGATGTTTGCCGGTATCAAACCTGACTGTCTGTTTACGCTCTGTGTGTCATAATAAACAGTTTGCATATGAACCCGAACGCTTCCTCGTCTCCAGCACATAACACAGTGTACCATTACCAGTGCACATTCAATACTTTTTTCCTCCAAAAAGAACCTTCTTTGAGGATCAAAGGCATACTCTTAACAGTCGGATGGATTCTGATGGCTGTCAATGTTTTTATTGTTCCGCAGCCGAAAAGAATCATTCTAAAATTGAACACACTACAGAATAATGCATACAACAGTTGACAGTATGCAAAAAAATAACACTATAGAAGTCAATGGGCAACTGTTGTGGTTATCCACATTTTTCAAAATATCTTATTTTGTGTTTAACAGAAGAAAGAAAATGGGGATGACAAAATAATGACAGAGGTTTAATTTTTGGGTGAAATGTTCTTTTAACACCGATGCTTGCCTACTTACTTGTGGACCACCTGCGAGGAACTTTCCACTGGGCAGCAGGTGATAAATAGTCTTATCATCCAGGTATTTAGCAGGGATGACCACCTTTACGACCTTCTCCATCAGATTGTGACGTATATCTGCCAGCGTGATGTCAGGGCTGTGCTGAACTGAGATGACTAGAGTATGAACACGCAGAGGCTCCATCGCACCCATGTTATCACGGTACTCCACGGTCACCTGCACTCGTTAATAAAGATGTCAACATTATCTGAAGTGTTTACAGAGATAACTATGTGCGGTTTTAATTGTTGTTCACTTCCTTAAACGTCAAAGAAACCTTTCACCTGTGTTTTGGAATCTGGAAGAATCCATGGACAAACTCCAGTCTTTGAGAGTTCCTTCATTTTGGCGTTGAGTTTGTGAGCTAGTAGGATGGTTAGTGGCATACACTCCTCTGTCTCATCAGTGGCGTAGCCAAACATCAAACCCTGTGGAGAAATACTACAAATTATTCAACATCAATTATTTCAATTTGACACAACTATTTAAGATGCAATCAAAGGTGCTTAACAAAAACAGATTTCTTTTATAATGATGTTGTTATAAATAAAGCTCATTCTGATTCTTATATATATATATATATATATATATAATATTTATTACTAATATGAAATATATTATTATTAATTATTTTAGTGTCGATTTATGTGTTGGTGACTGTTTTATGCTGCTACTTAAACGCTTAATAATACTTTAGATTGAAAATGCATTTTTTGTTTTATTAAAAAATAAATAAAAAAAATTAAATATAAAATATGTATTAAAAATAATTATATTGTTATTATTACTATATAAATATTGTTGATTACTATTATTAAATATATATTAAATGATGTCTTGCAGAGTTTAAGGTTTTTTTAAACAATCTTAAAAGATTTATTTTATAATCATATTATTTTTATAAATATGATTTGTTTTTATTTTTTATTCATTATTATTAGAAAAAAATAGACCATATATACTTAATTATATTAAATATATGTTATTATTAATTATTGTAGGGTCCATATATTTGTTGTTGACCGTTTTGCTACTACTTAAATGCTTAATGATACTTTTGTGATTTTAGAAAATGCTTTCTAAAGTCTTGCATTTTTCATTGTTTATTAAAAAATCCTACCAGATTTCTTTTATAATAATATTATTATTATTATTACTATTACAAATATTAATGATCATATCTCCTTATCTTGAGATTCAAATGTTGTAATGGATGCCTTTTCCCTGTCTAGTCACACAACACTTCTGTCATGATTGTAAGATTGCAAAACACATTTGTAACATAAAAAAATCAAAAGATAAGACAACATATTTTTCATTATATTGTCTTGACCTGATCTCCAGCACCAATGTCCTCCATATCTCGGCCCTCAAACACACAGTCGCTGATCTCAGAGCACTGCGGCTGCAGAGACACCAGCACATTACACGTCTTATAGTCAAAGCCTGGACAGATCACATGAGACCAGCACTTTGTCATTAGACTCAATCAAACCTGGTAAAAGTCCGGTAAATACGGCGATATTAATACATACACTGCTTTTTAAGAAATTAATACTTTTATTATCCAAGCAAGAAAGCATGAAATTGATGTAAACTGACAGTAAATAAATTGATATTTTTAAAAAACAAATGCTGTTCTTTTCAGCTTTCTATTAATAATAAAAAGCCTAAAATAAAAAAGTTTCCACAAAAACATGAAGCAGCACAACTGTTTTTAATATTAACATAATAATAAATGTTTTCTGAGCAGCACATATTAGAATGATTTACTTAAAACTGCTAAAAATATTTACATATTATTTACATATATTATTTTATGTGTGTGTTTGTGTATGCATATACCCTTTGATGAGTCATCATATCCGATATTCTTTACAGTGTCTCTAACCACTTTCTGAAGATCCACCACAGCCTTTGAAGTCACTTCACCACACAGAAGGATCATACCAGTCTTTGACACACACTCTGCTCCGGAAAAATTAATAAACATCAATAGGAATGGGAATGTCTTAAAAAGAAAGTGCAAGTTGCCTGGCTAAAGCCATTAAATATTACATCCATACTTGCAAAAACAAGCATTTCTAAGTCATCATAATGTCATATATGAATTTCTGAAATATCATGGATGTCAACATACCACACGCCACTTTGGAGTCTGGGTCCTGTGCCAGGTAAGCATCTAGAACAGCATCACTTATCTGATCACACATTTTATCTGTCGGTAATAAAGACAGGAATTAAACCACATTCCAATCAATATTTCGTTTGAAGGTCTGAATTATTTATTGATCATTCATTGAGAGTTATCATTCCTAGTGATCAAAAGTGCAATCATGACTCGAGGGCATGTACAGACATGTTACAAGACACTGATGACGTTTATCTCACACTACTACAAGTAGCATTAATTACAATACACGCATTCATACAACGAGCAACACTGTAATAAATGCAATGTTCACTGCGCATGGCAATGTGTATTACATGTTTCATATTTAACTTACCAGAATGTCCTGCTCCTACAGACTCGGACGTAAAAAGGAAAGTTTTTCCTGGTTTGTTATAACCACATGGATTCATGATGAATGCAGACTGCACAAAACTACAGCTTTATCAACGCAACTATGACTAAAACATCAAGTGCAAGTTGTACAGTTAGTCTAAAGTATGAAGAATTGTAGTGGGCGTGGCTAAAGAGTTAGTATTTTCTCAAACCAATCACAAGCGACTGTTTCGTCAGGCAGATACATAAATAGAGATGACATGTTAAACCATAAACCAATGTCCCCTAAAAGCGTCCATTAATGAATTACAAACTTTATCTGATGGATTTTCTAAGAGGGAACTTCGCGCTGAAATTGTGCAGTTCTTAAAGCATCCGCTAGAGGAAGCATAACCAAATTAGTGACTTTGGCACAACTGAGATTGACTCGGAAGTAAGCGGTTAGTAGTACCCAGTTTGTTAGTTGCCATGATATTGTCTCTAACCAGTCAGGTAAAATAATAAATAAATAAATATGTTTGTGCGCGCGCACACAAGAATGTCAGCGGAAAAAGTATTGCGTCGCATTGTGTCTGTTACTTTTCTCAGCGCTGCTCAGATTCGACCAATCACAATAGTTCTTGATTATAGGAAATGGACTTGTTTTGAAAATATATGAAGTTTTCTGGAACGTATTTCTCTTTTTATATAATGTAACTATTAATGAAATAAAGAAGTGTAAAAGGAAATATCAGGTTTTAGTTAATAAATGTCCCAAATAAGACAGATAAAGCTCTGGTGATACGAGGGCGTTTTAATGATGGGTTCGACTTTATGAGCCTCTCAGCGCCCCTTGGAGGAAGACACTGTCACATAAAGCGAAAACATTGCAGTAAAGTTCGTCCCAATGTACAGGCACTGCCATAAACGCATAAAAGCGCCTGCGTGGCACTAGAAAAACGACAGAAGCATTGTTTGCACAGTAAAGCCAGATGAGAGCAAAACATCTATTCTCCACTAAACCCCATCTAATGATGATTTCAGGCCCTGTGTAGACATACACATGACTAACAGCATTTGTATATAACATAATGGTAATAATGATAAAAATAATAAATCCGTTTAGGATTGTAAACAATTACTGTGTTATGCAACTGCAACGCTGTAATGCAAATTTAGATTATAAGGTAAGCACTCAAATATATTTCTATCCAATGTTTCTATTCAAAAAGGACACCTGAAATTTATTGAAACTAGTCAGTAATCAGATTTGAATGATTTCTGAAGTATCTTGTGACACTGAACATTCGTGTAATTATGCTGAAAATTCAGCATTGAACACAGAAATAATGTACATTTTAACATTTAAAACAGTCTTGGTGAGCATATAAAGCTTTCATCTGACTGACCCCATTACCCCACATTTTTATATCAAACTTTGATATTTCACAGTAGGCTATCCTATATTTTCTTTCCGTCATCCATAATCCATAAAGAATTTTAAGTTGGTGAACAATATGACTTGTTTAATATTTAACAATGAAGTCAAGTCATCTGCTAAGGTTAAAGTCCTGTGAAATGATTATAAATCTATAAACAGCTGTTAATATAACCAACAGTGGTTCCCCAAATTGTTTAAGGAAAAAATAGGACAAGGCATAACTGATATGAAGGGAAGACTCAAGCAGTATTACTGATAAATTATTTCCATCCATTGTTCTCCATAAAGTCATCAGATGACCCTATTCAGAATATATAATTACATTTAAAAAGGGATATTTTCAGATGCCTTTATAAACAAAAAAGGAAAATCAGGTGTGATATGTACTCCCAGCACCAGAACAGATGCAATCCAGTAGCTCCTGGTGCAAGCAGAGCGGTGGGTTGAGCCGAGTGACAGACTCGTGAGGAGCCAGTAGGAAGTGCTGTGCTGGTTAATGTGCAATCTGTCTGGGAGGGGAAGCTCTGTTTGCAAATGAGTTCTCTAATGTTTCATCCTGTTCGTTCGTACTTGTGTTGCAGCTCACAGGAATGAGCTTCTCTAGAAATCCCGTCCTTGAGGCAATGGTCGCAGTCTAACTTTTAAAAAAACGTCTGGCAGCTACAGTTGGACATTTGAGGAAGTTTCACTAAAGTTTCAGAATGGTGAGTACACTCGAAAGCCTACGCCGTTTGTTAGTTAAATGTTTATTTAAATGCTTATTTGTTCAAGGCTTTGACCAGCCTGGTGAGATGATGTGTTCAAGGGAACATTGTTACATATGTAGCATTATGACATTAAAGATGATTAACCCACACATGAAACTCAATATGGCAGTGCTTTTCAGAAGTTAACAGAATACAACAACATTATCTGTTGAAGCTGACTTCATCTAGATCTTTGGACTCATCTGAATATGACTGTCAGTCAGGAAGTTCATGCAACATGTGAGGGAAATGAGAACAAAATGGCACAGAAAAGTCAATGATGATATCCAGTCTTAAGTCAATATATTTTACTGTTTTCTTTTGTTGGCAGCACGATACAGCACCATGCTGATTTGGTACTGTCATGTTTGAGTTTGATGTAATTACTTTCTCATCTATCTATGCATATATCTATCTGTTTCTCTTCCTGTTTTCTGTTGTCTCTCTTAATGTTTCTCTTGTTTAACTAGTAGTGATAGTATATACGAAAATATAATGTGTGAATGTGTAAAGACGCTATATACATGTATGATATATATAAATATAAAATTGTCTTGCCCCTTCAAAAAATCTGCTTGTCCCAAACAGGCTCTGTTACTGTTTACCACTGAAGTGGTTGGTAGATTTCACAGGTTCGTGGGTGTTAATGTCAAGCCTTGTATATAAGTACAGTTATCAACTGTATCAACTATTTTCGTTTTGCTTTTGATTTTACCAGCGCACAACCCTGCTGGAAAGACCTAACAGCATGTTATGATGCAGATACTTGTGTATTGTTCATTTGTATTGTTATGTGCAGTGTTATGCATAACGCAATACAAGTAACAAGAATCATGTAATCAGATTACTTTCATTTTATTTTCATGTTACCAGTAAAGTAATGCATTATAATGAGTTACAATTTCATTTTGAGTGACGCCATGTTAACTTATGTTTTGTTTTTAAAATCTAATAAGCAAGCCCAGGTTACAAAAAGTAATCCATACAATTTACGCAATTAGTTACTTTCATCATGGAGTAACAAAATGCATTATTCTCCCCCGTTACTGGTTAAGAGTGTTGTTTATTGGGTCCAGTGGATTACTCTTGTTAATCTTGTCTCTATAATGTAGGCTGACTACAACACAGAACCACAAGCGCCTAGCAAACTCAATCAAGTTCAGGATCAAGTTAATGATGTTAAAGTCATTCTCAAAGACAACATCAACAAAGTCCTGGAGAGAGGAGAGCGGTTAGATGACTTGATCGGCAAAACAGATGATCTGCAGGCCACGGTGAGCCTTTGAGACCCATCAAGGTCAAAATGAGACCAATATGTAACATTTCCTGACCATGCTGATGAGATAAGACTTTAAAAAGGCATTTAGTGAAACTAGCATGATCAAAACAGTCAAAAACTTGTTTTTTTGTTCATGGTAACAATTGATTATTTATTAATTATCTTATCCAGGCTGACTCGTTTCAAAGGACATCCACACGTGTTGCCAGAAAGATGTGGTGGAGAAATACCAAGATGATGATTATAATTGGTGTGGTAGTGCTTGCCATCATCATCTTAATCATCCTGTTAGCAACACAAGTCATTCCCACCTAAAGCAACCCAGACATCCATTTCAATCAGTTGTATTCATAAAGTACACACACACACACACACACACACATCAAAAATGAATGAGTTTTTTGTACTAAAAGAAACTGGATACATTTATGTATAGGTAAATTACTATTTTTGACATTTCCTGTAAAATTCTATATAAATCTGTGGTGAATATGTCAGAGGTGTACGCATATGAATTATGTGGTTTTTACTTGTTAGGGTGTTATCCTAATATAATGGGACTGAAAAGAAAATAGTTCATTATAAGTGAAAAATGTTTCGTTTTGAGACTAACTGCTGTGCTTGACACATTATTTCCAAAATCATTTCAATTTGAATTACATTTCATTACAAACCTGCATACCTCCAGCAGACTTCATTACGGCGATAAAGCTGTGAATGTGACAGTGACTCTTACGCTTTAAATACTGTGAAATCACTCTGCCCTTATGAAACGGATTTTATACATTGAGCGTAGTCTGGACTGGGTTGAATTTAGAACATGTTTCTTTGTATTTTTATATATTTTAATTCAAACCCTTATGATGTATCAGTCAGTAGTAGGCTTTGTCAAGAGGATGCATGGCCTGTATAGATAATACATTCTGTATGGGAAATAATGATGGCATGTAGCTACATATTGTGCAACAATAACTGCAGGACAAAATGAAGCCTTTAAAAAGAACAGTTCACCCAAAAGTGAATTACTTTTCTACTGGAAACAATATAATGGAAGAGAATTACATTGTCAGTAAATAAAAAAGAATCTAGACCATCTCACTCCAAAATAAGCACCATGTATGTATAGGTCTTTTTACTGTGTACTGATGAAATCATGTATTTACTTTAAACAATAATTTCTGTTCAATTTCATGAAATACAGACATTGTATATAACGTAATTAAGTAAAAAGACTAAAATAGAACTTTACTGTAAAACGTAATCTATTGTTTAATTTACAAAATATATTGGCAACACTAGTAAAGTCTTAATGGAAAATGCATTTTTAATGTGCACTGTAATGCAATATATCTTTTTATAAACAATTGCAACCAAAGTGAAAATGCATTGTTATTTGAAGGGTGTGACCATAAATAGGCATTAGAAGTACATTATAAATTGTATTTGAAAAGCATTTTCCTCCCATGTAATGTCTGGTTACATAATGCTAAATTGTTTTCTTGTTACTATATTTCTTGTTACTATATTTACTACTACATTAAGTAGAGTAAAAGAGGACAGTCTTCATTTTTGGGTGAGCTATGACTTTAATCTCTGCAAAAACAATAGGCGTAAAGATTCATACACTTTATTTTGTTGTATTTTCCAATGGTTTACATGACTCTGTAGCAAAATACTGCAATATGAAATGAATATTAAGTAGCCTACACTCTGTACGCACTTGTAAGCAATAAATTAATAAACCTGTATACAAATAATTTCTAAATGATTTGGGCTCTCTAAAGTTCATCGTACAACACAAAAACGCAACATAGCAGGGGAATACGATTAGAAACATAAGCAAGCTACAACAAATGAAACACAAAAACAAACATTCTGGACGTTATAGTTGGAAATAACACTTGAAATATTCTTTAGTGTGTGTCCTTCAAAGCAACTTCAGATTGTAAATGAACTGGTGAATTAAATGGCGACCAAAGTGTAGCAACGTGTTGATCAACTCCATATTTAAGTCTGGCCCTCTTGTTATCTCCTCTCAGGGTTGACTTTTGATTCGCTCGTCCATCCATCTGAAAAACAAAAAAAGAAAATAACAATTACGCTTCCGAAGGGAACAAACTCATAAAATGTAAAGGAATCCCAATTCTTAAATAAATTCAATAAGGAGACAAGACATGACTTTGAAATCGAATAATAGCAAATACAATAGCGTTAAATTAAAAACTTGTGGAATCAATAACATTTAATGCGCAACCTTGAATCGATGGAAATTAAAAGACAAAAAGGAAAGCATTACAAGCATAACAATATGACCTTTCCAAGATTTCAAAAGGTTAAAAAAAGAGAATCTGTTAGATGAAATTAACACGGTTTACAGGTGAAGCTTTTTCCACCGCTGTCAGTAGAAAATCACACAATACAAATATAAAAAAAGCACTTCTCCAGCGCTGCGGCGTCCGAGTACAAACCGGCTTTTAGCTCATGGACTACAGGATATTACAGCTACACGAGCTACAAATAAAGAAAAGCAAGCATTACAGGTAAGATTAGATTAGAAGTGCATATTAACACTGGAAAGTCCAGAGAAAGCCGTATCCTTCAAAAAGTGAACAGTTAATTTTAATTCCGGCTCTCGTGTCATATTTTACCATTACTTGATGGTGCCTGGAAAAAATGGCATTACATTATAATATATTATTACATACGACCAATCCCAAGAAGTTTTAGGAGGAACATTTTAATACAAAATAAAAAAATAAAAAGAATACACACAAAACAAAAACAGAAGATAAAAGCTTGACGTGTCCTTTTTAAGATTTTGTTGCTGTAGTTGTTTTGTTTTTACAATTCGTATACAGGATGTTGGAAGACCATACCAAATGGGAGCATTCGAGAGCGTACGCCTCTCGTACCCTGTCCGCATTGAGCGGGCCTGAGACAATCGGGAAGTCAGCTCATGGCCTGCAAGGAAGTCCCCGCTGGCAGGTACAAACAAGGTATATGTCAGAGTTAGGAGACAACATTCTTCGGTTTTCTTTCCTTGTAATTCCATATTTTCTGGTACCCATTTAGCAGTACTGTACCTGTTAATTTTTACAGTTAAAAACAAAAACAATTGGCAAGAAACAGCCAAAAGCCAGCTGTTACATTAATGCCAACATAGTCTCTATGTTACCACTACTGTAAAGCACTTCAGGGTGCTGTGAAACTTTAGAGAAAAACATAAATTAAGCAACGTACATTCCAAAAAATATTTACGAATGGTGATTTAGATACTAAAAATGCATCGCGTGAGCTCCGCGACAACATACCTGCACATTTCTCGTTAATACGGCTTGTAACTGTTTTGATGGCCACCTCGCCTCGGGGATTTGCCGTAGCCGCTCTGCTGATCTAGAGTTAGGAGCACAAAACACAAACAACGCAGATGTCTACAGTTAAACGTGTTGGCACACGGGCGCTCGAGAAAGGCGGAAAACAGAAAACAACCTCTTAGCAATTTGGGTTTTAGAGCCAATTTCATGAGACTTGCGAGATACTTACGTTAATTGTATTCAAACATTCTTTCAAAATACTGTATTCTGAAAATGTGGTGAGAGACACAGATCTGTGGCGTAAATGAATGTTTGAAAACTGTTTATTATTTTCTAAAAACGACCGCCATCCAGCGGTCGTTTCTTGCATGGCCTACAGATTTACACGTCCAATGGATTCAAAGGCACTTTGACAGATGTGTTTTGAAGCTAAGACATCCCTTTCTATATTTAGCACCATAGTTTTTATAATACATATGTACAGTATAGCTTTGTGCAAGCAAGCCTTCCCTGTAGGACAAAAAGCAACTGCAGCAATGTTCTAGAGTTTTCTCTCGAAGCGTAAGGCATGTATGATACAAGCATGTGCATTCTGCTCAGATAATTTAGTGCACAACTGTCATAGTCCGGGTCGAGTACCGACAATCCACGATACAATATTTCCTTAGTTTTTTCATCTGTGCGTTCACAAACAGTATTACATACTGCTGTAGTCACCATATCCGTAGTAGTTGTTGTAACCCGAGTAATCATAGCCCCCGTATCCACCATAGCCTTGATTGTTGTAGCCATAGTTCCCGTAATTTCCATAACCTTGATTCCAGTAATTTCCGTATCCCTGGTTCCAATTTTGATTGGGACCTGCAACAGACGCAGAAGGCACATCACTGTTAAAAATGATTGAGGATGCTGCAAAAAAAGTGTAGCATGCTATTGTGTCATTAACATGAGTGGACTGAGGTATCAATACAAAAAGAACATTTAATTCTGTATTTATGAACGTAATTAAAATGCAATGACCAACCGTTTACAAATTACTTCCCAGAAATATTAATAATGATCTACGGTATGATATCTGGAAACTGTATTTAATTACTGTTCCTTTTATGGAGCGTATTGGAAGTGCACTTCATGCAACATACTCCATATATAACTGTTAAAAAAGATGTTATACTTCTACAAATTAATCCTGAAGTTCTGTTTATTCTGTGGTTCTCAACAGTAGTTCATAGACGCTTAATAATCTGAACCACATTTGTCTAGATTCATTACAATAATAAAGTCAACAAACACATCCAACATCTTAGCAAACAAAACTCTGCTTAATTAATTTGGACTACTTCTATTCTACGTTTGGAACTTAACTGAATTGTAATTCAGTAAATCCTTGTTTTATTTAGTATTTCAGACGTTCTGTTTTTGCCCCACTCTATCAAATTTACATTTGGTATTAAAATACATTTTGGTCAATAGGATCACACGACGATAGCATTAAATACAGCTGTAAACAGGGTACGAAATGTTTTGAGTTCGGAAACGCATTCAACCAGATTGCTTTCATTGTGTAGCCACTACTCTCTACCTATTGACCTAATACACATATATGTAATCATTGTGAGACGTACAAGGATTCGCGTTTAAGTATTATTTTCTGGTAACACACAAAAAGAAACAACAGCATTAAGTACAAACACACGGAAATATTAGTCAGTGATAACTACTCGTGTTTAGACAGGTAGAGGGATCCGCCCATTTATCCTACTCTTGACATAATCAGCACTACGGGGGTAAAGGTCAGAAGTGGTTGAAAGTGGACAGAAGAGACGGCAGGTGTAAAAAGGTATGTGTCTTCATTTTCCACTTGTGATCCAATTGACCAAAAACCATCTTAATACCATGTTTAAAGAGGGCCAATTGGTTACTGTGACGTCATTTATGGTGTAGTAGTGTACTGAATGACGCACCTCCTCTGCCTCTGGCTCTGCCGGCGTATCCTCCTCTTCCACCCCACTGCTGCTGTTGCTGGTACTGCTCCTTTGACATGGCCACCTTGACCTCACACTGAAGACACAAGGACAGGTTCCACATTACGATCATAACGACAACAACACTCACAGTCAAAGCTGTCAAGAGCGTTTCACTCACGTTGTATGTCACTATCAAGCGTGACTACGATTTCTCATGCAAATAAAATTAAGTGCCTTTTTACTGCATTATCCAAAAATATACATTTCCATATGGTAATTAAGAACACAAAAGAGTGCAATGTGCCATTCAAGTGATATAAAGCTGTGGCCCAGAAACCCTGCATATTTATGGTTTATGATAAATGGCAGGATCATGTACATTAGGATCGTTTTAAGACTCTACCTTGCTTAAACCGATGTTGTGGTACTTCTTCTCCATTATTTTCTTTACTGGTTCCTCCTCTTTAAATGTTATAAAACAAAATCCTCGTCTTTTATTCGTTTTATTCTCCATTGGCAGCTCAATGGATTCCACCTGAGGAAAATATTGAAATGGAAATTATGGTGTGTTGTGTCACATATACATTACAAACATTTTTCAATTGTCCCCTTTCTCCATACCTCTCCATAGGCATCAAAGTACTCTCTGATCTTCTCTTCTGGAGTATCTGGGGAAAGACCTCCTACAAATATCTTCTTCACAGGCTCTTTGGACTTCATGGCCTTTGCTTTCTTAGGGTCAATTGCTTTTCCATTCAGTTTGTGTTCCTTTTGTGAAATTACCTTAGACAAGGAACAGATATGCATCGAAATTTGATTTAATCAGTCAAAGCTGCCTTGCCAGCCTCAAAACTCACATGGCAGAATTCTAACAGATTTATAAATAAACAAAAAAAAAATCTATATCTCTGCCAAAAATACCTTTTCCACACTTTCAGCATCTTTAAACAGAACAAATCCAAATCCTCTGGACCGGCCTGTCAAAGGATCCAGTTTTAAGGTGCAGTCGACCACCTCTCCAAATTTAGAGAAGTAATCTTTCAGGTCTTTCTTTGTTGTGTCCCAACTCAAGCCTCCGACAAACATTTTCCTAAAAACAAAAAAGATGTTGTTGATATTACAACAGATTGTGAGGGAAGATATTACAGTGATTCACATTGACTGAAATGCTTATAGGTCAAGTACTAATTGCTAAATACAGAGAATTATAGAGTTTCTGCAAGGTTTATGAAGAGAAATGTAAAACTTTTTAAGTTCTTTACAAAAACAATTTAGAAACAAAATGAAGGGAACTCGACTGGCACATGTTTTCTTAATGTAAATATCAAGGAGAACACAATGCATTATTTTGGTAGAACATTAGCAGTATTAGCATACAAGTAAAATATGAAAATATATTTGACCAAATCTTAGCAAATGACTGATTTTTTTTTTTTTAAGATGCGAAAATTATATAGTTTTTTGTTTTCTGGGAAAATGTTCAAAATGAAGTGAATTGTCAGTTCAATTGAAATGACATCACTAAACTTTAATAATAATAATAATTAAAAAGACATTTGTTTAAGTTTGAATACAAGTACAAGTATTGGAAAGTGACAAATACGTTCATTTTTGCAGTGCATAAAACACTGATTTCATGATTAAGTATTTTGATACAATTTAAGTCCTACAAGGCCTTCGTTTGTGAAAGTGAAAATTAAGGCCCTTTTATTACAATCCTTCACGCCTAACTTCCATTTGACAGGTTGACATTTCTCACGACGTTAAGTCATTGGTTTATGATAAAACTACGCATGACGCTCTATGAACAAACACCTCCATGAGCTATTACCCACATTCAGAGCTTCTTGTTGGAAAAAGACACAGTTGACATTTGACAAACTTGCATTTGAAAGGCAAATGTGTTTGGAAACAGCTGCAACCTCATGAATATGCGCACACGACTTATGAATATTCACAATGTCTTTCACAGTCCTGCTGATATATTGACGTTATTTACAGAGTTTGGTCCCTAAGTATGTGCTCCATAATGATAAACAGAATACAGATTCACAGAAAAAAAGGCTGTTTTCTTTATTTGAGAAAAGCCCTCAGTCTCACAGGCTGAGAGAATTGACCTAACTAATCGAGCAGTAACGTAAGTTATATGGAAACCGTCTAAATTCGTGTTTATTAGTAGTCAACCCTTCGAAACTCACCCCTCATCTTCCTCGTTTTTACTGGCGTCTATCTTTGAGCCCTCCGCATCTCCCTGACCTCCTTCATCAGCCCCCAGGATCTCCTCTTCACCGAAACCCTCTCCATCATTCTCCTCCATCTTCATCAGCGACTCCTCGCCCAGGATCTGCTCCTCCGACATCTTTGATCAGTTCTCGGCGAAAATGCGGGCTAATTGTTGTTTTTTTATTCAGAGGAAAACGCCCTAGATTAAAACGCGAATGATCTGGTGGTAAGTGTTAGTAAATATGCTCAGAATAGCGTTTGTTTTAGTCTGCTTTCAGGATGTCGATGGCAACGGCGTCCATTCACAAAATGGCGGCGTAACGGAAGTTAAACGTGATGACGTCATTACGCTTTTGAAAGCTGCCACGCCACGTTAAACGCTTATTGGTTACATTTTCCGGAATCATTGCTCTCATCTGTGCATTCCCAATGACGAACAAATACGTTTATAAAAAATTATATCACTTATTACACACTACAAGAAACATGAAGGAAATGAAAAAAAACACAACACAACAACGTATTTTCTTAATTTTTAATCCCTTTATCCAAAAACCTTCAGGAAAAGAACTAAAATACAAAATAAAGGACACTTTTTCTATTCAAGACTTAAGAACACATCAGCACAAAACCTACAGGTTCAATCTGAACAAAGCACGGAATAAGACAAACTTGGAAACAAAACGCCTCGCTATTTACAAGGTTAGACACTGAATTCGTCCCCACAGGACCGAATAACTTTTTTTTTTAAATGGTTGTTTAAGGACAGGAATCCACAAGCTGCCTCCGAGGAGCAATGTCGAAGTCAGCCTGCCGACCTACAAGAGAAGATATGCAAGATGAATGACTCAGATTTGGACAGGTTAAAGAAAAAAAAAACAAAAAAAAACAGCCCGTCCATGTTTCAGTGTTTAACTTCTTGAGCTGTCGATTTTAAACTAGGAAAACCATCATTAAAGATTAAAGATCATATGTTCGACGTCTTAAATTGACAAAACGGCTCATAAGCCAGCAAAAGCTTCAGCTCCAGGCGGTTAGTCGACCAATCGAGGAGAGAGCCCAAACGTCTTCCCCTTTAAACCGAAAATTGTCATTTGAATTTAGCAAATACTTGAGTTGGTTTCATCTGTCTAACACAGATTTGTCAGCTTTCAGTGGCTTGGCAAACCCACTTTACATATGATCTTTAAAAGGCTATGCTTTAGAAAAAGCCTTGAGGTGTACCCATTTGAAGTTCTCTATGGCCTCTAAAGAAAAAGCAAGCATTATGAGAGAGTTTATGCAATTATTTATACAAGGGAGGCGTGACTGAAACCAAAGAAATTAAAATAATAAATCACTGAAGCTCCACAACTGAAATACAAGAGCACTACAATTGAAAAAGAGAATACAACAATGAAGCAGTTATGAATCACTTTTAGGTTACATTAATAAATTCCTGGAAAAAACACATTTGGAACTGTTAACAAAAACCAACAACTTAAGGAAAATGGGGGAATCTCCTTTGTCTTTTTGTTTGTTTTACGCTGGTACAGGAAGTTTGAAGAGACCATACCACAGGACAGCGCTTTCTCGTGCATGCCGTGCTCTCTGCCCGCTATGTGCGACGCCCAGAGAATGTCGTGGTCAGGTGACACACGGCCTGCAATGAAGTCCCCGCTGGCAGGTACAAACAAGGTACAATAATCAGAATTAGGGAAAGAAAGGAAAAATCAGGAGAGGCGCCCTTACTCTGTACCCCTTAGCTGTACTTTACCTGTTAGCATTGCTATCAAGTCTCTATGTTATTCCATTATGATCACCTGTTAAAGCAGGAGGAGGAAAAGGAAAACCTACAGAAAAACACTTACGTTTTTCTGGCACGCTAAAAAGGCAAAATGGCTACACAAACGTGAGTGATTAAAGATCTATAGACATGTGTTTTTCAACTTGGGTGCATTGATATGCGTAGGCCTTAGGCTGTCAGATAGTGTCTATTGATCTTTAACATTGAGGTCGGGCCCAGAACGCAGCAAAGATGTGACCTTACCATGAACGTCAATGTGTTTAGCCACTTTATCAATACGGCTGGTAGCTGTTCTGATGGTTTCCGCTTTCCCGTGAGGCCTTGCCATAGCTGCTCTGTTGACCTATAAAAATTACAAACATATAAAGCGATTTGTACAGCGTTTGCAGTTGTCTGCTTCTTGCTTTTCTACAAAGCCACTGTACCTGTGGAAATGGCCAGAAATGACCTCTAACTACAGTGATAAAGAGAGCTGCTGTGTAGCATTATTACATTTAGTATAGAGCAATTAATACCTAAATATCACTAAATGTGGATAAAACCTACAAACAACACTATGCTTGGTTGAGAACAAATTTACGTACTTACAAAGCACTGAAACACTTTTGTAAACGTTTTTTTATTAGTGTTTTCATTTCGTATTTGTTGCAGTTTCATTATTTTCATTGAGACGTCTCCAGAATAGTTTTTGCTTACATAACATATGTATGTGTACTGTGTCTATTATGTATATAAAAACGCACACATTCATATTTTAAATATTTATATACAAGTTATATATGCATGTTAATTCTCATAAATATTCTAAATTATATACTGTACGTTTATCTTTATATACACATAATAAATATACACAGTACACACATTATATAAACAAAAACATTTATTTTAGATGCAATTTATTGTGGCCCAGGACTAATAAATAAATAAATAGTGATATTAAAATAAATATACTATTTAAAACAGTTTAATAAGTGTATCCTTATTGGTTGAATAAATTATTCTTCTAAATACAATTCTGTGCTTAATTATACTGACTTTAACTTGCTATCAAAAACAAATAGTGGTGCAATTTTTCTAAATTATACCAAAAATGTAAGTTTTTTGCCTTAACTGCATGGATTTTTCCTAACTAATACCTTCCTAAAGAGTGGAAAAACAATACATCATGTACATCAAGGTTTAATTAACAAAAGCTGTGTATAAAATTACCACTGTAATCATCATAGCCTTGTCCATAGCCATAATTCTGATAGTTGTATCCTGAATAGTCATAGCCAGAATAGCCGTTATAGCCCTGGTTGTATCCGTTGCCGTAGCCTCCATAGTTTTGGCCGTAGTAGCTGTTGTATCCTTGATTATAGCCCTGGCCCTGTCCTGTTCACAAAGAGTGAGAGGAGCTCATTCAGTCCAAAACTACTGGAATTAAAAGTCTGCCAAATACACCAGCAATCTCTAGGTTTGCAAACCTCTTCCACGGCCTCTGAAGCCTCCTCGTCCTCCTCCAAAGCCTCGGTCTGCTCTGCCTTGCTGCTGTCTATAAACTTCTTTAGGCTGGGCAACTTTGATTTCACACTGACAACAAAGATTAAAAGCATTACAAACACGCAGGTTTGGGCAAAGTATTGCTTTACTCACAGTAATAAAGTGACAATATGAAAACATCTTTTTATCATAGCCATCAAATTATACAGCAATTAAAAAAAAAAAAGAAACTTACTGACCCCCAAATATAAATACAAGACACAATCCTAAGATAAACGGCATACCTACTTTGAATCTATTTAACGTAATATGATAACATCAACATACCTTCCCTGATCCAATTTGATGATATCTGTTCTCCAGCAGTTGCTGAACGGGATCTTCTGCAACGTATGTCACAAAGCAGAATCCCCGCCTTTCGTTTGTTTTTGTGTCCATGGGAAGCTCAATGTTTTCAATCTTTTGAGAGAAAAATACACAGGTTAGCTTTGCACAAATGTGGTACAACTTCCAAAAAAATCTGATCTCAATTCAAGATTCTCACCTCTCCATAAGCTCCAAAGTACTCCCGGATTTGTTCCTCAGACGTGTCTGGACTCAGACCACCGACGAACACCTTCTTTGGGGGCTCCTTGCCCTTCATGGCTTTGGCTCTCTTGGGATCAATCAATTTCCCGTCCAGCTTGTGCTCTTTTAACTCTAACACCTAAACACATCAACAAGAACCTGCTGAATGAATGCTGCTAAAATAATGTTATTACTAAACGTAAGCATGAACAAGGAACATTTACATTACCTTGTCAACACTCTCAGCATCTCTGAACAGCACAAAGCCGAAGCCCCTGGAGCGTCCGGTCATGGGGTCTGTTTTGATGGTGCAGTCGAGGACCTCTCCAAACTTGGAAAGGTAGTCAGAAAGGTCTTTCTTGCTGGTGTCCCAACTGAGTCCACCAATGAACATTTTCCTACACAAAAACAAACAGCATTCAAATCACTCCATTGAATAATTGATGCACTTACACGCAACTCAAGCTATTATACACACATTTGCCGGTGATGCATGCGAAATATGCAAAAGAAAACATAAAATATTGCTTTTCGTAAAAAAAAACTCCATTGGTAGATTTTTTAAATTCTCAAACTAAACCTAAACCATTAGACGCTAATACGCTAACGTTCGTACGCATACGGATTAACTAACGATACTAGGTTTGGAGGATCTTGAGCTCGATGCTACGTTTAATATTGTGCATATTAACAACATAAGCGTCTGGAAAGACATGGACGTGAATGATCGACATGAAGATGTTTTCAGAAAGAGCGTCTAACGTTATATGTTAAGCTGCTGCTGTTGTGTCGAGCGGGCCTCGCTTCGGACTCACCCGTCATCCTGCTGATTTTTACTCGCGTTTATTTTGGAGCCTTCTGGAAACTCGTCGGTGCTGAAGTCACCTTGCTCTTCGGCCTGCATTTTGACGTATATGTAGTTTGATCCGACGCTTACTACGTAACTGATTATATTATTGTGGATTTAAAAGGTCAAAGACTTCAACACGAATAAAGTGCCGCGTTGATTAAAATGGCGGATGGAGATCAGTGACGAAATCCGTCTGCACGAGGAAGCGGGGGGATGGGCGGGGCTTATTTTTGTAATATTTTTGTAACTTTTTTTGTAATGACCCAGTTATCCTCAATAATAATATGCGTGTTGCATTAAGTAATTTCAATAAATGTACTAACAAAATAATAATAATAATTAATTAATTCTTGCGTCATTTGTGGGATGTTTTCTATCATGGGTAATGGGCGGGGCCTGATTCGGTTGAAAAAAAAACAATGAACAATGAAAGCCTGAAAATTTAAAACATTAGTTGTATTAGTTATAACAGCAGGAGCAACAATAACATTATAACAACTGCAAATATATAAATAAAGAAAATATTTTGTATGTCTAATTGTTTAAGGAAACAGTTTTTCTTCAATTACACACACACACACGCAGAAACTACAAAATAAGTACACGAATTAATGATTTTCACGCAATGGGTAAAATTATTTTATTTATACGCAACCTTTACATTTACTTCCTTACTGAACAGCCTTTTCCAACCGTGTTGCCAGACTTAAAAAAATGGCTACACGCATATTAAATTACTAAATACATTATTGTCTGTACAAAACATTTCCTTTATTAATTTTACCATCTCAGAAAGTATGTAGAACTAAAAATCTGATATTTTCTAAACTATTACTGTCACCTTCTGTTGCCTATTACAAGTATGATAAATATAAATGTAGCGCTGTTGTATATGATAATGTATTATACAAAATGTACATACACAATACATAAATGAAGTGTACCAATATAGCATTAATTACAATATATGCCTCGCCGATGACAGAGGGTGGGGATTTATGTGCGCAGGATCTGGCAACCCGCAACCGCTCCATGTGTTAGCTCACCACTAGCCTTGCATGCTATTACTGATTCATTTGTCAAAATCTTAGCTTCTCATCAGATATAATCAAACCTAACACAGGCCTTCAAGAAACACATATATCGTTTGCCATTGATGAAAATGGCAGCGATTGCAGTACCAGAAAATACTAGAGTCTTTCTTCTGGACATTGAAGGAACCACGACGCCCATCACGTTTGTCAAGGTAAGAGCTCACAGAGATAATAGAAGAGCATAGAAATTAATTCATTATGTGCGATGTAAACCAGTCATGTGGTTTATCGTGTTATCTCTTGTATGTAGGACATCTTATTTCCCTACATCAGAGAGAATCTGGAGGAATATCTGTCTGCTCACTGGGAAGAGGATGAATGCAAACAAGACGTTCATCTGCTCAAGAAACAGGTCAACACCTTTCAAAACACCGTTTATGTGCTTTTCCCAACTTATTTTCACATGTAAATAGGTAGTTATGTCACTGTTTTTAAACGTTATCCTCGTTTGTACTGTAAAATGAGTGTACCTTTTAGTTATTATTTGTTTTACATTAAGGGAAGTATTATGTAAACGCTTTAAATCTTTTTAGTCTTTCTCGAGATTTATTGACAGACTCTTTAATCTGTGGTGGTAAAACATGGTTAAAAAAAAAAACAGTGGTGTTGTTTTTTTTTTTAGTCAAATGTAAATACATGTCCCAGTCACACAGTCTATTTTATATTTCTACATTGACAGTGTAATCAATATTTTATTTATACAACATGTGTATAAATCTCACCAAAGTAGTTATCATTTAAACACTGTCTTTTATTTGTGAACTTATGTTCAGATATTCTTTTAATAAATAACTTTTGTAGAAAATAGTTTCTAACTAGTTTTTTTTTTTTCAGTCATCAAAGATGTCACAAATGCTCAGATTTATTTGAAATTTCACAAAGCTGCTTACTCACTAAAAATCATATTTTTATGTGATTTTGCATGAAATCCTTCGTAATCTTTAATCCAAATCTGATAATGCTCCTCCCCTCTAAAACAACAGGCCTTGTCTCGATGACATCAGATTGACAGTTTGGGAATGACTGTGACATCATTAACCGCGCCCCTCCAACTGTCAGTGTTGTTTCTGAATGAAACGCCTACTTTACTACATCCAATTAATTCAGTAGAAAAAACAAGCGACACCCTCTGTTTTCCTCATTCAATATTCTGTTGCTCTCTGAAGTATGTCACAAGATGGAAGTAAAATCGGTCCCAAACTTCCAGTTCACTTTAAATTTTATTTTGAGACAAAAAAGTGTTGCGAGTCGTTTGTTTACTTTTTCCTTTCAACACCATTATAATGTTCACTCAGACTGATTCGCAAACATTCACGATAGGGCTGGGTATCGATTCATCTGTCATGATTTGATTCCTATTCACAAACTCTCTATTCGATTTTATATTATTAAAGATTCGATTCTCAATAAATAATAAAAAAAAATACATTAATGATATTAATATTACTAAAAACTGAACAGTAAACATAGATTTACAAATGGTGAATTAGAAATTAATAGCCAAAGGCCTGTATTTTAAACATTTTCTCTTTTTTATATAGGGTCCTAGTTTTTTTTTTAAACAATAGGGTTCTATAAAATGTTTTATGATTGCTAAAAACGAGCAGTGTTTTGTGATTAAGGCTTTGTTTACACTAATCCGAATAAATTTGAAAACTGCGTTTTTGTCTAAAAACACTCTGTGTCTACACTATAGTTTTCAATCGTTTCCGATGACTTGATCATCCATGCAGGATGACAACTGAAAACGCTTACGTTCCTGTACTGTGCATGCGTGAAACGTCAGACGATTTCATCTGCGTCATTTCTATCTGCCGTTTATTTACTTACATTACGTCTTCTTTGAAGAAAAGCTGGAGCATTTACAAACTGATATTAATCTTTAATAGGGCTGTCAAAATTGAGAGCAAACAAAACAACTCCTGTACAATGCCGTCCGCCATCAGTTGAACAGGTCACATGACTGCATCACATGACTAAAATGCGTCATCGTTTTTAAAAGCCTCCAATTTCACAGTCCACACTGAATATGGCGTTATCAGATATCTCCACTTTGGCCAGAGTTTTTAGAAATAATCGTTTTCTGTAATAAAAACGGGGTTTTCGCATAATGGAGACGCCAAACCGCAGAGAAATATCTGCGTTCTCCCTTCGTGTAAACGGGGCCTAGAGGGTGGCATCTAGTGGAGAAGACTAATGACAATATTTTGTATTAAATGGAAGAAAATTGATTCATGAGTTCTGAAAATTGATATCAAATTGACGTCAATAAATAAAAAAACGTTCATGGAATTTCTTTTTTTTTTTTTTTTTTTTTTTTTTTTTTTTTTCAACTCTGACATGACTTTTCCCCATTGCCAATGACCCCCCAGGCAAGAGAGATGTGGACTCTCGCTAAACAGTACAGTACAATATAGGGACAGATACCAATAGACAACGCAGTACACTTGCCGGGATGCAGTTGTTCAGACTGAACCTTGTGTGTGTTTCAGGCTGAAGAAGACTTGCGGCAGAATAAAGCATGTCCCGTTCATGCAGTGGACCAGACTGTTCACACAGATGAGGAGAAGGCCATCCGGGAGGTAGTGGATAGCGTGCTGTGGCAGATGGCAGCGGACAGAAAGAGCACTGCGCTCAAACAGCTGCAGGGCCACATGTGGAGAGCCGCGTATGTGACGGGGAAAATCAAAGGCGAGTAAGTAACCTCATCTTTACCAGCACAAACAGTTCATGTGTGTTTGAGCAGGATTGCTGACCTAGACAGAAAAAAGTCTTCTGGTTTATTAATAAATAAACTTTAAATCAAAGCTGTCAAATTAGGTTGTGGCTGCAGCTGTCATCCACATCTTAAGTCTGTATTCAATCGTAAGCTTCATTTACTTTTTGTAGTCATTCTCTAACTTAACTGGAAGTTAAGTGATTGTATAACTTGTCACTAAAGGTCTTTACACACCGAGTCCAAATTTTCTCACGTTAAAAAAATACAATCTCACATTGTGTCAATTACATTTACACACTGCCTCTAAAACTTTCGTCACTTTTAAAATTGAGCATATACAAAACCATGTTATAAAGGTTTAAATAAATGCTGATATTTTTAATGTTCTATCTATCATAGAATCCTGAAAAAATATTGAATCCATAAAAATATTGGGCAGCACAACTGTTTTCATCACTGATGAAAATCAGAAAATCAGCATATTTAAATGATTTCTGAAGAATCATGTGACACAGAAGACTGAAGTAATGATGCTTAAAAATTTAGCTTTGATTCACAAGAATAAATTGTATTTTAACACGTATAGAAAAATTATTGCAATAATATTTCACAATATTTGTGTTTCAGACTTTCAACCATCAAAAATGTAATAAATCTTACTGACCACAAACTTGTAATGATATTGTACATTTATATCCCTGCAGTAGAAATGAGTTATGTTGTTGTTTTGCTGTGGTTTTGTCTCAGGGTGTACCAGGATGTGGTTCCAGCCATCAGACGGTGGAGACATCATGGCCTGAAAGTCTACATCTACTCTTCAGGGAGTGTGGAGGCACAGAAGCTCCTCTTTGGCTATTCTGTCCAAGGCGATCTATTAGATGTAAGCTTGATCAATAATTATAAGCACTATTAGATGGTAATTGTTTTCTAAACAACACATCATGTTGTTTCTTGTGCTTGCATGAGCTTCAGATCTCTTTAGTCTCTAGTGTAGATGTGGGCATTAGGGAGAGTCTCGTGCAGCACAAAACCCGCTGGACTTGTGATTAATTATGTAAGGAGTCATTTCCTGTAGTCAAGTCATTATTGAAAAACCCAAACTGGGATTATTCAGATACCATGTCGCTCTGAATTGGTTTATTCTACTCCTACGGTGACTTTTCTGATTATTAGAGTCTATTTATTTATTTAATTTTCTTTTTTAATAAGATGTTGGCAGGGATGTTATTTTATTAATGGTTTTAGACTATTTTTATTGTCGTATTTTGAATAAATACCATTTATATTTTTAGTTTTAATTTTAAGTACCATAATGCAATTGTTGCATTATTTAATTGGTAAAAAGATAAATACTATTAAGATTTTGAATGAACTTAATAGTTAATTTTTCAATTTAATTTTAGAAAAGTTTGAGTATTATTATTTGTCTGTAGCTGTTATGTATTTTCATTGTAGTTTTAGCAACATTAGTATTTCAACTTATTAATTTAAGTTGTTTACCAAGGTTGTTCTTTTTTATTTAATATTTATAGTTTATTTCAGTTTTATTACTTTTATTTTATTGATATAAATCATTATTTATATTATGTCTTTTCTTACAGTTTTAGTTTTTGTAATAACTGGCCAGCAGTAATCACCAACTTTTGGCTTTTACTTTTTTTTTTTTTTTTTTTTTTAATACCAAGAAAGTTGGCAAAAAAAAGACTTACTCCATAATTAATGTTCACCAGGAAATTAAAACATGTAGCTTATGTTATTTCAGTAAATGTCAAAATAAATAATACAAAGTGAACTAACTAGAAAGGATTATTTACATTTATACCCACATGAGTGGAAATAAAATAAAAAAATTTAAACAAAAGTGTTCGCTTGATACAGATTCACAAGTTTAAACGAGTTAATGTAGATTTGCATTAAGTTTTGAATTTACTATTATTTTCTCAGCTGTTTGATGGTCACTTCGACACCAACATTGGTGCCAAAGTAGAAAGTAAGAGCTATGAGAACATCGCGGAGAGGATTGGATGCCAACCAGAGGAAATCATGTTCTTAACCGACGTCACACGAGGTGCGTGCGCGCTTTTCATTTTCATTACATGCTTGTGCCACAATTACATGAGGATTCAATGTTAATTCAGCATTTAGTTCAGTTTTATTAACTCTCTGTTACAGAGGCAAAGGCAGCAGAGGATGCTGGGGTGAACGTGATCGTGGTAGTTAGACCTGGTAACATGGAGTTAACCGAAGAGGAGAGGAACCATTATAGAATCATCACAACTTTCAACCAGTTAGAACTGAGCGGGAACATTTGACAGAGAGAACTGGGCTTACAGCATCGGATCATGTGAAAAACCAGCAGTTACTATGAGTTGTTTTTCCGCTGGACTGAAACGCCAAGCCTCCCAGGTGCTTGTTTTTTACACTGAAACCCATCTATGAATTATCATACACTTACATTCTCTTTTGAATGTTTTATACGCAGTGTTTATGTGTAGCATATGACATATTCATGTCTTTATCTCCCACATGTGCAGTGATATAAAATATTGCAGTTGGATAACCTGCCAACTAGACACAGGTTTAGTGTAATTGTACCTCATGTCTTATAAACCTCAATCTTAAACGTTGTTGTAAAATTTTATTCCAAATGGACACATCGAACAAATCACATTTGCAACATTTAGATCCACCAGCACCCGAGAACAGATGTCTGTTTTAGTAACAAAATACAGGATTATGACCAATGTCAGAGATGTTTTACAATATTTAACATCAAGTATAAAAAGCTGCATGAGCTTCTTGTTTATGAAGGACAGGTTTAAAATGAAGTGTGGTTACATGAAAACAAAACATCTGTGATTCAATGATAATGAATATGTAGTTCGTTAAATTACTCGGCCTCAAGTTGTTACAAACCTGTATGAACTGTTGAACACAAAGGAGGATATTTTGAAGAATGTTGGTAAGCAAACAGTTGACGGTAGCTATAGACTTCCATTGTGTTTGAAAGTCAATGGCTACCAGCAACTGTTTTCTTACAGACATCCTTCCAAATAGCTTTATTTATGTTTAAGAAAAGAAAGAAACTATAGGTTTGGAACAACTTGAGGTTGAGTAAATGATGATAACATTTTTATTTTGGGGTGAACCGTTTCTTTAAATGTAAGTTTTCAAAGCTGTATCCCATGTAAAGATTCTTCAGAAGCTCTTAGTTCTTTCACAGAAAAAATAACAGCATACCGATTTAAACCGACCAAAAGGGTTAGTAACCAACAGAATATTAACAGAATTTCTAAGGGAGTATCTTTCCAAAAACTCCTTTAGAATTGTCCTTGTTGCTTCGCTCATCTGACACACAAACATGGAACACATCGCACAGTAAATCGTTGTGCATTTCGTTAATTTGTTGCTTTTGCGACAAGCCTATCTACTTATGATGTATTCATCCGAAGGTCGTTCTAGAGAGATTACATTCAGTTTACATGCAAGACTGATCACTGGCGAACACTGTAGTACAAGGGTCCACAGATACTGAAGAGTGAGACTAGAGCTGGTCAGACTGGTACTCGGAGACCTCGGAGAAGCTCTCGGAGAGGCTGAGTGGAGGGTCCTGGTCGTCACTGCAGACAATCTCGAAATGGTAGTGGCGAAACTCGATGGCAAACGTTCCCAGGTACGTCAGGAAGAACATCACCAGCGCCCACTGAGCTCGCGCTGCGTGCATGTGCAGCCGCTGAGCCATCAGAGCAAAGTCTGGGATCTGCCGTCAAGGCTGCAACATGGGAAAACGTGTAGGGCATTATTTTAAACAAGTAGGGGGTAAAAAAAGAAATTTCTGTCTTTAATTACTTACCCTCATGTCATTCCAAACCCATAAGTAATTATTCCATCTTTGAAACACAAATTAAGATATTTTTGATGGAATTTGAGAGCTCTCTGACCCTCTAGGCAGCAAGGGTTTTTACATGATCAACACAAAGAAGTGTAGCAAGGACATCTGTAAAATAATCCGTCTGACATCAGGGGTGCAACAGTAATTTTATGAAGCTACGAGAATACTTTTTGTGTGCATAGAAAACAAAAATAATGACTTTATTCAACAATTCTCTAGCGCTGTAGAGAGGAATTGTGAAACTGCCCTTATTATGGGTAAGGAAAGGATTATATTTTGATTTTGGGAGTCCCCAACAACAGGTTGACATACATGCAAGGTCAAAAAAATCTTCATTGTCTTATAATATGCATTTATTATTTATTTTACTTGCTCAATGACTCTCAAACGATTTGCTAATCAATTTTCCGAACCCCTTCTTTGCATGACGCTAATCCTCAGTGATTGGTCACATTTTCATCTCATCATGCCTGTAATGCCTGATAAAGCAGGATTTGTGAGCACAGTGCTGCTTTTGTGTACAGCGTTACTGAGGCTACTATTTTTGCATTTAGTGGCAAAGAATGAATTTGCCTTTTCATTCAGACCAATGAGAAAACACCAGCAAGTGGGCGGGCAGTATGCTAATGTTTAATTTTGGCATCAACATAAAACATCTTGGGGTTTGTTTTAAAAACGACTCATTTCAATGATTCAGACGACTCCTCCATTTGAGAGACAATAACTTTATACACATGCACTTTCAGACTTAAAACTTTGCAAGATGTGTTAATTTACTTAGAGCTGCGTTACACACTACATAAAGGCTCACTTTCAAGAATACATAATGGGCCACTTTAAATAAATTATATTTTTGTTTTATTTGCTCACAATAAATAAACCCCGGATGTCACATTCATTTTTTGTAACAATCTCCTTGCAATGTTTTTGCGCATTAATCACGTTAATTCCATTGCTGTCGATGGAGGGTCATTCGTGTTCTGAAGATGAATAAATGTTTGGAATGACGTGAGGGTGAGTAGGTAATGACAGAATTTTCATTTTTGTGTGAACCGTCCCTTTAAGGCTAGACGGAGACAGCTGAGGTTGCTGGGTATGTGTGCATCCAATACAGCAAAATTTTTGTCACTCTAAAACGATAATTTCTGTTTTTGCATTGTTTCAAGGTTGAGGTAGGTGTTAATGGAACACAATCTAATTAGGTATAAAATTAAATTTAAATTTTATCGGTCAGGGCTGTATCCCTTCCTGCAACAACACAAGTACGGCTGGGTGATACATCACACACCTGGGCTGGTATATTCACAATAATCATGGTGATCGACCAACGTTTGACATGTTTAACTTAGGTTAGATTGTTAGTTTTTATAGAAAAGAGATGCTAGATCGATACTGATAGTGTACCAACTAAGCCAGCTCAAGCAGGGTGAATACAGAATTATTTCTGTTAATCAGATCAGATTGCCTGTTTCAGTGATTTGATTCATGTCTGATTCAGCGATTCTTTTCTGTTATCGCTTAGAAATTTTCATGGATATGCCTGAATGGCTTTTTATATTAAATAAAAAAATAGCTTAAAGGTAAATATTGTACAAAGCTTGTTTTTCCTCAGAATAAAAATAAAAAAGGTAATTGCAATGTTTTATTTCACAAATCTCACTTTTTTTTTCCTCAGAATTTCGAGATGCAATCATGCAATTGTGAATTAATAACTGCAAGATGTAAACTGTAATAATAATAATCTTTGTTCCTCTCACTGAAACTGAGTTTATATCTCACTGTTCTGAGAACAAAAGTCAGAATTGCAAAAGAATTGAAAGAAAAAGTGGTACTTGTGGACATAATATACTTTCAGAAGAATATACTATTCAAAAGAACACATTTTAAAAGTGTTATGAAATTGTTAGGTTACACTTCATTTCAAGGTGTCCTTATTACAATAGATAGACTTAGGGTTTAAATTTGGGTTTGTAGAGTTAGTTGCATGCAATATACATGAAAGAACCATTTTTACAAAAATAAGAGTACACTTATTTTTTTTGAAAATGGTGTGTGTACGAATGTTTTTTTTTTTCATCCTTTTATTAATCTATACTTATTTATATTTATTTTTTATGCCATTTTTAAATAATTTAGGATCTCTTTGACAGCTGTGGGTTTTGTTTGAAATGACATATTTACTGTAGATATTTCAGAACAAGATGTATAACGCATATCATCAGAAATCGAAACATTCTGGCGTTATCACCCAGCCCTATCATACTAAGCAGCTGAAAATACCAGATTCATTTCTTGCTGCACAGTCAACAATGTCAGTTCTCACTTATATTGTTTAACGTACGTGAGGTTACAGTGGAAGGAAAAAGGATACAAAGCAACATGCAGGAAGTTACAGCTCCAGACAACAGGAAGCGAGGGATTCCTGCTCGCCTGCCTTCATTTCTCAGGTTGACCTTTAGGGTCATGAAAGACTGGACCCAGCAGAACAGTGTTCCTAGACCAAAGGTCATGGACGTGCCAATATTATGCAGCTCTTCATCGTTGGACAGCTAGATCAGTGAAAAAAATGAGGTTATTAAATATTTTTTTTAAATATAAATGTGTAAAAATGAGTTCTGTCAAATGATTAATTGCATACAAAATAAAATGTCTTGTGTTTTTTACATAGTATATGTGTGTGCGCTGTGTATATTTCTTATTCATGTGTATATATACTCGCAGCATATATTTTGGAAATATTTACAATTCATTTGCATGTTATATTCTATTTTTATATATATAAATATATAAACATAAAATTTTTCTTAAATATATACATGCATGTGTTGGTATTTACATATACATACTCATACATAGCACACACATATGTAAACAAAAACTTTTATTTTTGATACGATTAATCGCAATTAATTGTTTGACCCAATATATGAAATAATATCTTTCTTTTAATCTATTACAAAAAAATAGACAAAATAAGTGGTTCGATGTTGTTTGCAAAACAATTCATACCTGGAAATTCCCAACTAAAGTCATACCAAAGCAGGCAAGAGACAAAGCCACCAGACTGCCGATGTTGAGCCAGGGTTTTTGAACTCTGGGCTTCAGCTGCAGATATCGCAGGACTCCCAGAATGAAGCCTGGAGCCCAAGAGACCATGAACATTTATTTCAAACAAATCTACATTAATTCCAAGATGTAGAGGAGTCTGTTTCTTCATCTGATATGAAGTAAGGTAGCATTGCATCCCTGTCTCATCAATGGATGCTCTGCAGTGAATGGGTGCCGTCAGAGTCCTAACAGCTGATAAAAACAGCACAATAATCCACAGGTAATTCACGCCAGTCCATCAAGCCTTTTGAAGTGAAAAGCTGTTTGTTTGTAAGAAACAAACTATCATTAAGGTGTTTTTAACTTTAAACTGTTGCTTCTAGCATAAAATTCATAATATTTGATTCATCTAGTATGAATCAAAAAACAAATCTGCACAGATCAATAACTGTTTACAAAAGAAAACTGTTAAAAAACAGCTCTAATAAGTGGATGGAGTTTAATGTGTGACATTATTATGGATTGTGGACTCACATTTTAGCCAGAAGCTACTGTTTATTTTTGCTCACAAACACACAGCTTCCATTAACTGATGGACTGGAGTGGTATGGATTATTGCAATGTTTTTATCAGCTGTTTGGACTCTGACGGCACCCATTCACTGTAGAGCCTCCACTGGTGAGCAAGAGATGTGATGCAACATTTCTCCAAATCTGATGAAGAAACAAGCTCAACTACATCTTGGATGGTCTGAGTAAACTTTCAGAATTTTTTAGCGAACCGTTTCTAACTAAACTGACGTTGGTCGACTGCGCAATTGCATCAGGCTACAGTTTCAGTCCGTATGAAATAATGATTAAATTAGTATTTTGTTCTTCGCTTTTTCTGTTTGTAACACCAAGTCCTCTGATCTGAGCACCATTCATACCTACAAAGGCTGCCATGTTCATGACTTGACTGAACACACAGCTGGCAGGTGGGGCATTGCCTGCAATGCTAAACAGCAAAGACAGCACATAAGAACATTTATCAACCTCTAAACAAATCGTGCAAATTCATAATCAAATTAATAGATTTACCTGATATATGGAGGAGATTTTGATTCTGACCTCCTATTGTAAGGAAAATCAGTTTGAAGGAGGCATAAATATTGACTTCTTGGATTAAATAATTGTCTTGCAATAGAGAAAAATATCCTTACTTGTACTCTGAACTGAGCGGGGTGATTTTCTCATCCTCCACAGCAATGAAATACCTGTTTAGAATGAAATTGTATAACATTTATCTTAACAGCAGCTTAAATCATTGACATGGAAACAGCCAAAGCAGGTGCCGGATACTCACACAACCCAGAGACCAGCAGCTGTGAAGAAAGAAAACATTACAGGCAGAAACATCCATGGACTGCACTTCCTCATGTCTCCTTATGAACGTCAATAAAACAACCCTGCAATAAAACCAACACCATATTCTAATATCCTGCATTTATACTCTTAACATATGAATCACATTTAAAGTGTATAAAGTGCAACAGTGGCTGGCCCATTACTTGAAAATTGTATTAATGTAATAACATTAAAAAAAACAAAAAAAAAAACACTTTACTTGACTTTTACCTATGACATACCATAAAATGTAAACTATTGATCTAAAAAAAGCACAAAGTAAGAAAATATATTTCATTCTTTGATATCATAAAACGCATTTAACATTAAGCTTTTCATAAATAGTACCACAAGCTGGATTTTTGCAAGGAAAATTTTAAAGAGAAATAAGATTTAGGGGAAATTAATAAATTATAGGAAACTTGCTGCCAATAATATGTAATCATGTAATCCATACAAAGTAACTAATCTGATTATGAATATTTTAAAATGCAATATAATCTAATTACAAGTACTTAATTATTGTAAGATCCAGATTACATGTAATCAGTTACTACTCAGCTCTGGTTATTCAATAAAAATAAAAAAAACCTTCAATAAAAAGTTTTTTTTGCAACATTAGAACTACTGTATTTAAAAAAAAAAAAAAAAAAACTAAATTAATGAACTACTGATCTCACTAAGCACTGTGAATTATGAGCCCAATCTCACAGCAATTTGTACGTATTTTATGAGGGGGCTAATTCATACAAATTCGTATATAAGAACATCCTGTCAACATTTACAATTTTAAAAGTTATTCTGGAAATGTATGAGTTTTTGTCAGAAAAGAAGATATTTTGAAGAACGCTGGTAACCAAACGATTGGCGGTGGTCATTGTTTTATATAGAACAAAAATAGTCAAAACGTCAATGGCTAACATAATCTTTTTGGTTACATTCTTCAAAATATTATTTTATGCTCAACAGAAGTACTCATTTTAAGTATGCTAAAGTGTATTTTTACCACGGGAGTGAACCATCACTGCTGAGCTCTTTTGCAGGATTTCCATTTTCACAGTAATATCTCTGATTTTGTGATGGATTATGGGTAGTGAGGCTCTTTATTAGTAATTCCAATTACACTATTACCCAAATTTGTAAAAAATGAACAATCACAGTAGCATTTATCATCATCTAACAACTCTTAGGGTCACAATGGGGATGAGATTTGTTCTTGCAGTACCCCACTGTTGCACTTTATTGTGAATAACACAGGAATCAAACCACTAACCAGCCTCAATATTTCTTGGAGAATGTCTTATGTGTGGACAGGGTTCAGTCTACAGAGACAAAACAATAAGCAGTCTTTTAATGGCATCTGAAAGCATCCATAAAGCATTTTTGTTAATATGACAGCAGGTTTATTGATCAGTAAATATCCATTCATTGATTCGGCGCTTGTGGACAGCGCCTTAGTGCTGAAATAGTGTGGACAGTAACCGAGATCAAGTGCATTTTCCTGATTCCACATTCACAAATCCAGCCGCAGATATAGTAGGATAATAAATGGGCTAACTTAATTATCAGCTTGATACGATGGACTTTATTAGTCTATAGTATAACTACAAAATGTAAAAAACCGGTATGCTAAAACAACATTTCTTACGACTCAAAATAATAAAACGACACCTTAGTTTAGAGGACGAACCAAATCATGACTATGTTCACTTTGAATCGAAGTACACAGCATGAAATGTCTGAAAAAACACACTGGGCGGTATTAATACGCGATATTTAGCTGTAAAGCTGTCAAAAAGCAAGTCCGCATTGTCTTCGCCATTTAAATGCGACATATCGTGTAATTTAATAAAAGGTTTAAATCACTTTGTTGTGAACGACGAGTATAAAAACCGTACCTTGTAGACAGCACACTCTTCTGTCGCGTATAAAGCCCGTGTCCTCTTCATTTCATTAGGTCTGCAAGACAGACATCGTTTGCATTGGGTTGTGTGAGAGAGCCGGTGAACGGGTTTGGCTTCACCGAGGGAGAAACGCTCTGAGAAGTCTTTTCAGCACGGATCGGGCCGACAGACTCAGTCTGGTATTTCTCAGACAGACATTGTGCGCCATGGATCTTACGAGTAGTCAAGTCCGATTCGCAAACGTTCTTTTGAACCGGTTCTTTTTGATGATTCATACGAATCGATTCGCAAAGCATTTGGACTTCACCGCGGATACAGCGCTACACCTGGCCACAGGTTAGAATAGAACAGAATAGAATTTATGAAGTAAATGAAACCAACTGTATTTAAATACGTTTAACAAGAAAATACAATTTAGTTTTAGCCCAGGTAGGCCAACTTAAAATTTCACATTTAATGTGGTGTTGTGGTTTTGTAATTAGCCTAATTGTTAAACAATAAGAATGTCTGAATAAAGTAAATTTCATGGTTTGTAAATAAAAACATAATTGTGCAAAGTGTAACCACGTGAAAAGTAACACCCCGTTTTGTTGTTAGGCTATCCGACCTTTGTCAAAATACACATTTACAAATATCAAGGCTTTTACCGTGATATTAAAAATAAAAATAAAACGCAATGCAAGCTAAAGGTAGCCTAATGACTTTCTAAAGATAACATCGAAACAAAACATCGAACCACTAACTCAAACGAAACTAAAATAGTCATCAAATCGAACATAAGCTGGTAAAGGGTTTTAACCCTGGTCTGT